>CAUYSK010027583.1:0-18521 GCA_963575035.1 Avahi laniger
AAAAAAATTAGCCGGGCATGGTGGTGCATGCCTGTAGTCCCGGCTACTTGGGAGGCTGAGGCAGTAGGATTGCTTGAGCCCAGGAGTCTGAGGTTGCTGTGAGCTAGGCTGACGCCACGGCACTCACTCTAGCCAGGGCAACAAAGTGAGACTCTGTCTCAAAAAACAAAAACAAAAACAAAAAAACTAATAATAAAAGCAAAAAAATGCATTTGCAAAAAGAAAGTATATTTTTGTTGAAAATTTGCACATCAATGTCAGACAAACACAACTCATATTGTGGCAGATTTCTATAATTATTTGTTTTGCAAATGGAAATGAAATCCTACATTTTTTACTACATCTATCTATCTGTGTCTATACAGAGATATAGATCTATATCTATCTAACTATATATATCTATACACAAACATACACACACACACATACACTACATATATATATTCGGGGACAGAAGAGTTACAAGATTTATATTTCCAAAACTTTTCATAAGCCAAAACCATTTTCTCCCATAAAAATATAACTTACCAAGGATTCAACAAATATTTATTGTATCTATGAAGTGCCTTGCCAGATACTCTTCCAAGTTCTAGGGCATATTCTATAAAATTTCTGAAGTGAACAGAAAAGTTAATATTACACAGTTAAAATGGTCTTTTTTTAAGCAGTTATTTTTAGTTATTTGATGCAAACTTATTTGTTAGACATTAAAATTAAATATAATTAGTTCATAAATTATATACCTAAATTATATATAAATACTATTAAATATATAATTTGTAAGACTCTTTTACTACGTGTGCCCTAATCATTTTTATAATAATACCCTTGTACTAGGAAGACTGGGCAACTCGCTTAATTAGCTTTCTTTTGACCTACTTCAAGAAATAATGACTGCTTATTACCGTAGTATGCGTGCAGGATTATAAAGCTAGAATAGCCTAAACAGGATACAGAAGAGCTGCATGCAGCACATGCTATTCTTTCCATATTTAGTCCGTAGTTTGGTTTAAAAAAAAAAGTCAGGGATCATCCGGAGACAGCTTCTAGGGAAGATCTTTAGGGGACACATTTAAGGTATGAGCCACCAAAATGGCTGCCGGGGTGCTGGGGCGGAGGCTCCCGGAAAAGTACACGGAAAAACGTTCCATCCATTGCTCTGAGAAGCCTCATTCAGATCGCGGCTGGCATTCCTAATGGTATTGGGCCTGTGACAAAGCTGATTTATTTGGGTGTTCTTCCCCTGCTTCCATAAAGGAACTCTGATGTGGTGACATATTAGTCATCCCGCCGCTAGAGCAGTTTCTTCTGCTGGTAGCGGAACCTTTGTTCAGCAAGACTATAAATTTCTTCCGGAACCAATGTCGTGTTTCCGTTCAGTGTGAAGACTCTGTTAGGTCCCCTGTAAAGCAAATCCCCCGACATCCGTTTTCTCAAAGTCGAGATGTCTGGCTAGACAACAATTTAGTTAATTAAGGAGAACGCTTCACCAAACGCTCATTGAGTGAGAGAGGAGGGGCTTGGGATTTTATAATTTAAGTAAAATTAGAATTGAAATGTATCATTAAGTATTATTGCCTCTAATGACATCTAGAGCAATGTTCTGTTCTTTTCTCTCTTAAAATCTAATTATTGTACAACCAAAACTACCTTCTCTGTAGGAACAGTTTTCTTAAGAAACAGTTTTATTTGTGGAGGTGTTTTCTTTTGCAATCAGACTCCAGAAGTTGCCTTTAGGCCACTGGGAGTTAAACTGCCAATCGCTAGATTTTTCTTTTCTTTTCGTTTTTTTTTTAACTAAGTCTAATCATTTATTTTTCTTCATTCCATTAACTGAGCTATATTTCCCACTGCATTCCTACTGTGCTTACGCACGTCAGCTCCATAAAATCCTTTCCTTTTTTCCTCCTTCTCCTTTAGGCTGGCTAATGAAAATTTTATTTTTAATGTTCCTCCTTATTTGATATTTTAAATTGATAATAATATTGAATAATATTAAATATAATAATATTGAAAATATGAAAAATAATATTAACACCAGAATAAACATTTTCCTTTGCTTTTTCTTTAAAGCAGGTAGACATTAAAGAAAGTATACTTAATTATGATCATCATTAAATTAACATATTCTAGGATAGTATGTCTTGCATTGTTTCCCTACTCGACTCCTAATTATTTTTCTTTGAACTGGATTTTTCCATGAAAATACATTGAAAATTGAGCAAGATGTTTCAGTGGTGTGAAAAGTTCAGTGTGTTTTCTTCTGTTTTCACTGAAAGTATGTCTAAATTTCTGTATAATGGAAAATTTTCAGGTATGAAAAAACTCATGTTTTCTTTATCTTGGCAAATATCTATTAGGTATGAACATTCAAAGAAATTATCCTGTGTCACATCTCATATTTAATTGAATCATAAGAATTTCCTTTGGCTAGTAACTGTCACTATTATTTTATTCATATTGTATGATAAAGTTATTTTTTAATATCTTAATTACATCAGAAGTTTTTAAAAGAAAATAAAATGGTACTATCCTATTTGGGGGTATTTCATCCTGATAATATATTTGTAAATTGTTCTCATATATGAATAAACCTGCAAAGCATGTATTAGGGTACTTGAAAATGCTAAATACTAGACACATCTTAGGAGTTATTAAGATTATTTTATTAATAAAGATGCCTTGTCTTTGTCAACAACTATCAATACGTTGATTCTTCCAATCAATTGTGGATACTTCTAGCCTCACATGGATATAAGTGTGACTTACTGAAATAGGAACAGAAAGATTTCTCTCAGGCAACATGCTGTAGGCTACACCACTCAGCTGTTCTGCCTGATCTGATCCAAGGTTAATGACTTTAATTACATATTTAGTGAAGCTGATCCCTATGCTTTCTCTTAATCTAGTCATACCTGCCTGAATTATTTGCTACAAACTTTGTAATAAAACAAGAGAGATCATTTGGAAAAAAACAAACCTATGCTATGAAATAAATAATGAACAATTTAAAAATCTGTGCAATGAGAATTACTGTAGCTCAGTATCCTTGCCAGGATTTGGTGTTGTCTGATTAAAAAAAAAAACTACCATCCTAATAGATGTGTGGTGGTATCTCACTGTGGCTTTAATTCGCATTTTGTTATAACTAATTATGTCGAATATTTTTTGAATACTCATTTGCCCTCCTTTTATTTTCTTTGATGAAGCATCTGTTCAGATCTTTTGCCCAGTTTTTAACTGTGTAATTGTTTTTCTTACTTTGAAATTTCAAGTATTCTTTATATATTATGAATCCATTATTTGCAAAAATTTTCTCTCTGTATTTGGGCTGTGGTTTCATTCTCTTAAGACTCATTTTATGACAAAATATTTTAATTTGATAAAGTACAACTTATTATTTTTTTATTTTATGATCATATTTTTCTGCTGTATATAAAAATTGATCACCAACCCTAAGATAACATACATTTCTCCGATATTTTCTCTTAGATTATTTATTCACATTTTCCATTTATGTCTATCATCAATTGATATATTTTGAGTTAATTTTCATATAAGGTATGAGATATGATAAGGCTCACTTTTATGTCTATGGATGGTCAATGTCCTAGTACGATTTGTTGAAGAGGCTATCCTTTCTTCTCTGAGTTGATTTTGCAACCTTGTTAAAAATCAATTGATTATATTTGTTCTCTTATGTTCCTTATAATCAGTCTTAAATTCAACTCACAATAGTTTTCTAACTTTATTCTTTTTCAGAATTATTTTGGCTAGTTACTTACATTTCCATATGAATTTTAGAATAAGCTTGTCTATGTCTACAAAATGCTTGCTTGGATTTTGAATGGGATTGTGTTCAATTTATACATCAAATTGGGGACAACTGTCATCTTAACAATTATGAGTCTTCCAATCCTTGAATGCTGCTTCTATTTTGTATTTTTGGGGGACTGTCTTTTATTTCATTCAGCAGCATTTTTTTTTTATTTCTAGCAAATGTACCTTGCACATATTTTGTTCATTGCTAGTGAAATTCAAAATGGTTACAGCCACTTTGGAAAACACTTTGGCAGTTTCTTATAAACATTTATATACCATATAAGCCAGCAATCCAACTTATGCTTATTAATCCAGTGAATTAAAAATTTATGTTCCCACTAAAACCTGTATGGGAATGCTTATAGTAGCTTTATTCATAATTACCAAAACTTGGAAACAACAAAAATGTCTTCAACCTGTGGACGGATAAACAAACTGGGTACATCTATTCAAAGGAATACTACTTTGTAATAAAAGGAATGAAGATTGATTCACTCAACCTGGTGGAATTTCTAAGTGAAAAATGCCAGGCCCCAAAACTCACGTATTGTGGGGGCGCATTTATTTCATCCTCTGAAAAGATAAAATTGTAGGAATAAAAATAGTTCACTAATTGCCAAGGGTTGAAGTGAGAAGGAGGGTTGATTACATAAGGTCAGCACAAGTGAATTTTTAGGATGATGGGTACTTTGAGAAACATGGTGGTGGATGCATGACTATATATATTTGTCCAAACTCATAGACTGTACACCACAAAATGAGAACTTTAATGTATGCAAATTTTAAGAAAATCAGTTAGGATGTTGGAGAATCCCAGGATGTAATTTCAACTCTAACTGCAAATGTGTAATGTAATCTCACTGAAAGATGGGAAAAAGGAGCTGACATAGCAACTTTGAATACTGTATCCAAACTGTCCAGTTTGACTGGATACTTACGAGGCCACAGACAAAAAATAACTGTCCATAATAAACACTGTATGCTATTTGGTAAATTCAATCCTCACAGGCCTGAGTCAGCAATTCTAAAGCAATTTGACATGTACACAGGATTTGAACAAATACATTAGCAACTTGTAAATCATGGGATTCAAGTGTCTCACTGTCAGAGATAGAATTAAAAATAAGTAAGGAGTGGAGAAGGCTAGCATAAACTTTGTGGTGCTGAATTAGAGTTGCAGATTTCATATAATGTATGTTTATTTTATTTAATACGGATGCTAGTAGATAAAATACAGAAATAATTATAGACGTGTGTGCATATTTGGGTGATATGCACATGTGTCTGTATGTGTGTGTATGCATGTATATATATATATATATATATACATACATGCATACATACACACACACACACACACACACACACACACACGTATATATAAGTTTCTCTATTGAAAGAGCCTGAAAGCAGTGAAACATCAGCCCTGGAGAAATAACTAATTCTATGGATTGAGCAGGGAAAACACCAGACAAACATGAAACATCTTGCAGTGCCAATAAGTGAGAAAGTTTAAATTTAGTTTTTGTTTAAAGAATTTTTTAAAAAATGACAAAGAAGTCAACCTGAAAGAGCTTTTAATAGCCAAAGCTGGAAAAAATTTGAGCAATAAAATAATGATAGTAATAAATTATAACCCAAGGATAATATAAATATCCATGAGTTCATACTGATAACAAATGAATGATTGAATAAAGTTTAAGAATGAGCAAAAAGGAACAAATATTCCTTTCAGAATTCCAAATAATTAATGTGGAAGTAGTGAGAGAAATAGAAAATCACAGATGGATGCTAAAATTGGAGGATGAAAAAAGAGAATAATATTTGGAATATTCAAAATATCTCCTGTAAAAGAATTACCGTGGTAGTTTTAACATTTGTCTATGTTTTCTTGATACTCCTTCGTCCAGGAAGTGGAGTTTAATTCCCCATCCTTTGAGTGGGAGCTAGTCTTAGTGACTCACTTCTGACTAAACACAGAAAGGGAAAAACAGTAACTTTACAATGGAGAAAGCTGGCAGATACCACCAAAACCAAGTGGCAAAGTTAAATCACCAGTAATAAATAACATTGGTATGATGTACCCCTGATACGATGCAATGAGAAAGGCGGGTCACCTTTATGGTATTCTTCCCCCAAACCTACATTCTCATTCTAATCATGAGAAACATCAGGTAGATACACAATGAGTGACATTCTATAAAATACCTGATAAGTACTTTTCAAAAGTATCAAGGTCATGACCAACAAGGAACAGCTGAGAAACTATCAGAGAATGGAAGAGACACAGGAGATATGAGGAATACATAAGAATAAATTTCCTGGAATAAAAAATTGGCATAAGTGGAAAAACTGATGGAATCTAAATAAACTCTATAGTTTGATTAATATTTTTGTACCAATGTTAGTTTTTTAATTTTGATAAATGCATCATGGCCGTATAAGATGCTATTATCAGGGGAACATGGATAAAGGATATATGGGAACTTTCTGGACTGTCTTTTGAACTCTTTTGCAAATCTAAAGTTATTTCAAAAAAAATATCTGTGTAATTATTCCTGTGCGTTCAGGATCATTAGTCTGCCACTAGAGAATACTTGGGAAATGGTACTCCCAGATTTGGTCCTGTACCTCTGATGTTATTGCCACACCGGTTTTGCTTGATCTGCTCAGCTGTTTCTCCAACCCGTATTCGAAATTCTAAGAGGATTTGGCTTGGAATTATTACCTCTTTGCATAGAAATAATTTTTAAATAATTACTTCATTCATTTTCACCAATCTTTTGTAGAGTAGGTATTGTATATAATTCTCAGAATTCATAGATAAAAGGCAGCACATGTGATGTGATTTCTGGATTTAGTTTTGAAATGTGTTTGTGTGAATTTGCAAAGATACTGAGGCCTGAGAGGACATGGTGCATTTTCCAGCCTTCAGATAGCTTGATGAGAAGGAAGAGTAGTGTGTATATGAGTGGGAAAAAAATGTGGTTGGGAAAATGGGCAGGGACTAGAGATTGAAGAAGCCAATAAGCCATATTCTGCAATAAAATTTTTATAGGATAAGGGATGAGAAACCACTCAAGGATTTTAAGTAATGGGATAACAAATCAGAAACATATGTTAGACAAATTCTTCTGGAAGTGCAAACAATAATTTTTAGGGAGGTAAAAATTATTATTGTTTGCACTGGAGGGCTAAAATGTATGGCTTGCACTAAATAATTAAATGAAAAATTGAAATTTAAGAAGCCTAAGGAAGAGTCCTTTACCTAATTTTTATAAAGCAAAAAACATGTCTAATGGTAATTGCTAAAGAAATAATCATTTGTCTACAGATATTTTGAAATTTTGTATATCAATAGCACATAGCAAAACTGAAAGATAAACACAAACCAGAAATATGATTGTCAGACATGTGACGCAGGCTTGCATTTCTTCTTTTCTTAAAATTCATAAAAATATATGTATGAGCATACCAAAAGAAAAAATAGCAAAGATCATGAACTGGATTTTAGAGATTGACCGATATCCCTTCAAAATTCATGCACTGAAGTCCTTATACCCACTAGTATTTCCAAATGTGATTTTATTTGGAAATAGCATCTTTTCAGATGATCAATTTAAGATGAGATCAGTAAGATAGGCTCTAATCCAATATGACTGGTGCCCTTATAAAAACAATTATAACAGAGACTCATATACAGAGGGAAGACAATGTCAGGACACGGAGAATGCTATGTGCAGACTGGAGTTATGCTGCTGCAAGCCGAGAAACTACCAGAAGCTAGGAGAGAGACTTGGAATAGATCTTTCCCTAGTTCCTTTAAGGAAACACTGCAAACACACTGATCTCAGACATCTAGCTTCCAGAACTGGGAGACAATAAATTTCTGTTGTTTAAGCCATGTGGTTTGTGGTACTTCACTATTTCAGCCTTAGCAAACTAATACACTGGGTTTACCAAAAATGTAATACAAGTGATCAGTAAAACATAAAGGCATGCTCTACCATATTTACTATTTAAAAATTTCAAATTAAGGAAGTAAAATATAGAATGTCTTTTGTTCCTTCGGGTAGATGCCCAGTAATGGGATTGCTGGGTCAAATGGTAGTTCTACTTGTAGCTCTTTGAGGTATCTCTGTATTACTTTCCATAGAGGTTGTACTAGTTTGCAGTCCCACCAGCAGTGTATGAGTGTTCCCATCTCTCTGCATCCACGTCAACATTTATTATTTTGGGATTTCATCTACCCAAAGGAACAAAAGACATTCTATAAAAAAGACATCTGCACTCAAATGTTTATAGCAGCACAATTCACAACTGAAAAGACATGGAAACAACCCAAGTGCCCATCAATACATGAGCTGATTAATAAAATATGGTGTATATATACCATGGAGTTCTACTCAGCCACAAAAAGCAATGGTGATCTAGCACCTTTTGTATTATCCCGGATAGAGCTGGAACCCATTCTACTAAGTAAGTATTACAAGGATGGAAAACAAGCACCATATGTACTCACACCAAATTGGTATTAACAGACTTAACTGACCAACACTTAAGTGTACATATAATAGTAACATTCATCGGGTGTTGGGCAGGTTGTGGGGGGAGGAGACAATGGATATATTCACACCTAATGAGTGCAGTGTGCACTATCTGGAGGATGGACATACTTGAAGCTCTGACTTGGATGGGGCAAAGGCAATATATGTAACCTAAACATTTGTACCCCTGTAATATGCTGAAATAAAAAAAAAATTAAAACTTAAAAAAAGAAAAAGAAAGTAAAATGTAATTTTCAGTGATCAACGATTTTTAAAATGATATGGAGAGTATGTTAAAATTGGCACTCTTTTATACTGTCCATAGAAGTTCAAATTGCTAGACTTAATATCTGTAAAGGTACACTTAATGTATTATAGCACTTACCACAGTGATAGGTATATTGTAAGAACACAATAAGTGATGTCTATAATGAATGGAGTAATTATATATCTGCATTAAAATTATACATGCTATATAATGATAGCAATAACAATAAAGTATCTCTGGATAGAAACTTGGCAAAGTGTATCAAAGGCCTTAAAATGTATACTCTTTCATCTATGAATTCCACTCCTGGAAATGTATTTTTTTTTTCTGTATTTAGAAGTACCTTCTCCATGCTGAGAAGAAAAGGGATGAAAACAATAAAAGTGCAAGGTGATATAGAAGGAGTGAAGAATGCTTGGGGTGAAGAGAATAAGGAGTATGATTTAGCTGTGTTATCAGTAAAATCCTTTCTTTTCAGGTGACATGTGAACAGAACCCTGAATGAGAAGTAGAAGACAGCCATAGGAAGGTCACTGAGGAAAGATCTGTGACCTATAGTTAGTTAGTGGAACCAATCAAAGCAAGGACACAAAGGGGGAGTGAACTAGCCTGCGTTATTGTGGGTGACGTGGAGAGGCTAAGAGAATTGTATAGGTATGTTTCAAGACAAACACACACACACACACATGCTATTGTGCTATCTTTGTAATCATTTACTAATGTGCTAGTTTTGAATGCTGTCTATCTGTACGTAAGACTGTGTGTTCAATCTACCAGTCTTCCAACCTATTGAAAAAAAATGAAAAGACCTTGAAAACTTCATTCTCGTAAGTGAAATAGAGGTGCTTTTTGGGTTTTAATGGGAAGAGCCCTTCTTCATCTCCCTTGAGGGAGAAAACTCTCCTGAGTTTTGCAAAAGAGAACAAATAAAGCAATTAATTTTGCCCACAGAAGTTCACCAAAAAAAAAAAAAAGCATAATTTTTTGACCTGGATTTCAAGGAATTATTAGAAATTACCCTAGTGAAAATGGAAGAATGTTTCAGACAGAGGAAGCTATGCGTGTATCATTCCAGAACCTGTTCATGAATGAGTGAGTTTTAGCAATGGAGAGGAAAAAGTGGACGGAAGGAGGCTGCAGAGAAAGTAAACAGAAACTTCAGTTCTAAGCATCTGCTAGGTAAGCTTATGAAGGCTGCAATATGTCCTGGTAACAAAATATTATAAGAGGAGCAGGAATATTGACATTATTTTCTAGTCCCCATGTTTCTGGAATATCGTTGTAGAATTGCGGACCTCCCGTGGCACAATCGGTTAACATGCGGTACTTATATGAATATCATTTTATAATTAAATTCAGGACATGTTTAGGTTTTAAAGAAAACATTTCGCGTATTTTTCAAGGAAGATATCTGATGAAGTCCTCTTTTTCATCAAAAAAGAGTACCAGGTCACATATTAAATAAAAGAGGTGTCTTAGTCTGGTTTGTGCTGCTATTACAGAATACCTGAGATTGGGTAATGTATAACAGAAATGCATTGGCTAACAGTTCCGGAGGCTGGGAAATTCATTATCGAGGTGCCAACAGCTGGCAAGGACCCTCCTGTTGTGTCATCATATGACAAAAGATGTCATATGGCAGAAGGAGAGAGAGAGGGAGAGAAAAGGGGGCTAAACTTGTCCTTTTCTAACAAACCTGCTTCCATGGTAATGGAGTTGCTCCCACAATGATGGCATTAATCAGTTCATAAGGGCAGATGCAACATGACCTAATTACCTCTTAAAGGTTCCACCTCTTTAGACTGTTACGATGGCAATTAAATTTCAACATGAATTTCGGAGGGGACAAGCATTCAAAGGATAGCAGGAAGAAGAGCCCAAATCAATGAGTTGTGATTTTCTTTCAGGTATTTTTTTTTTATATAACCCTGAAATCTTACTTTCCTCTAAGAGTGATAAAATATATTATTGCTTCATTTTTCTAAATTAAAATGTCATTGCAGCAATAACTTTTTTTAAAAAAGCTTTTTTTTTTTGCTATTTGCCCTTTAAATAGTAATAATTGATACACCCTAATAACCTTGAGATCATTCATAACATTTTATGTACACTGATTTTTTTTTTGCTTAAAATTGCAACCTAATGTAATAATAATAATAGCAATAATAGCAATAGCAAACATTTACACAGCAGTTAGTGTGTGGCAGTAACTATGCTAAACATCTTCTATGTATTTATTCATTTTATACCCCTATGAAATCCTATGAGGTAACAATTATTATTATTATTATTATTATTATCATTTTACAGATGAAGAGACTGAATTAAGAAGCAGAAAGTTACCCCTAGGATGGAATAGATAGATGACAATTCAGGATAATATCCATAGACATTTTTACATTTATTGGAGATAAGAAATATTACTGATTAACAAAATTATATATATTTTCATATGAAAAGTTAAAGGAAATGAAATTGTTAGCACATTTTCCATACCATCTAACCTGAACTAGGTCTAATTCTCATTTGGATTGAATGCCTAAATATTATTGAATCTAAACAAAGAGAAAATTTTCAAATCATTTGCTTTATTCTTCTTTCCAGTAAATTGGGATATTAATTCCTTATAGTAGTCTAGAAGACAAAAAAAACCCCATAAAATCATAAGTTCTTTTGAATTAATTGACAATCCTTACGCATAGTTGAAAACTAGCATATAGCAAAAAATGCAGTAATTGTCAGTACTGACAATTAGATGATAAAAACTGTGCAGAGCTCAACCTCCCTGGAAAGGAATTCTTTTAGAGAAGTAGAGTCATCTCTCCTTCCTCCACTTTCTGAATTTCACTTGGGGTTTTCTTGTGAGTCTGTTTCATTACTAATACATCAATCAAGTATAAACATGATATTTATTAATGCCTTAGAAATTTTAACACATCCAAAGAAGTAAAATGTGGTTCTTTATTAATATCATTTTATAATTTGGTAAAAAATGATATGGATTCTTGTAAATATACACATAGTCAACTATCAAAAACAAGGCAGTATATGACAAATGCTGAAAGAATACAGGTGTTTTACTGAATAGCTATGCTAAAGTTGGAGATATCACTCCTATTGGGTGGTCAAGGAGGTCTTCATTAAAACGGAGGGAGGAAGGGAGAGAGAGAGTGTATTACAATTCTACATTCATTATGCTTATCTTAGAGGCCATGATTGTTTCTCAATCCTTACCAAGAGTTCTTGGGTGGAGGAACATTTCATTTTACTGTTCGCCATCTTGCTGTGGCACATGCTATCTGACCTGTGCAGTGATCTAGATGCTAAACTCAACTCCTTCACATACGGGCACAAAGTATGATAAATTTAGTGGACTTTACTGAATATTCAATTTATGGAGGGGTTAGGGAACAAATTTCCCACTAGCAGGAACTCACTCACTGAGTCCCCAGACTCACACCATGGCACTGCCTCCTGTTCTCCCTGCTCCCATCTCTCCTCAGCTCTCTTTGTCCACTTTGTACCCAAACTTTATACAGCACTCTTCTAACACTTCTTAAAGAGTTTTTCCATTCTTTGTATTTGTTGATAGAAAAAATTTTCATGATCATCTTTGCATATCCTAATTCTAAACAGAAGAGTTCTTCATTTAATATGAAGGAATTTTTTTTCTCTATTATATTAGAATCTCATAATTTGGAAGAATGATTGATATATGTTCCAGGTGGGCACAATAGAAATAGCAAGGACATAGAGGTGTGATGATCCATTTGAACAGAATTAAAGTTATGATGCCAAGAAGAAGGTAGTGAGACATTTATGAGAGATAATGCCAGCCCAATTAAAAATAAGCTTTATATCTTAGATAGCAGGGATTATTATGACTTTTTGAGCAGAACACAAAAATAGATGGATAAATGGGGAAAAATCTAGATCCATGGAGACCACTTAAAAAGGTCATTGTAATAAAATTGACCTAAGTGATAATATCAGAAGTCACATTGGTGCCATCAAGACTTAAGAGATAAGAGAAACACTATGAAAACTCTATCAAAATTTTCTATTAAGAAGTCAGTAAAATGGTAGTTACTCCTGAATTTATAAAATTTAAATAAACGAACGCACACTTCTAACATAGCAGGTAATGATCTTCAACAAAACACCCACTGCATACACAGGTCTGGAGAAAACAAAAGATGGCCAGTGCATCTAACTCCAAAAATCATTTTAGTAGTATTGCTAAGTAGATAGCAAGGAATTCTGGGTCTCCGAGGGAGAAAGTTGGTGCTGTTGCCCCACTCAATGGGATTTCAGAGAGGCTCCTGGGAGATTCACATGCACAGAAAGACTCAGGTCATATAACTCCCAACTGTCCAATCCATGGTGGTCCCATGTGACATCTGAGCCGTGAGGGAGGTCCCAATCCAGACACTATAAAACACGACCCAGACCATAACCAAACCATTTTTTTTTTTTTTGCTCTCTCATTTTGCTGTGACAATGCATCCAGTTGTTGTCTGTGGGATGTGTGTGTATCTCACTCTGTAAACCCATATCTTGCTCCTCCTCTGTACTCTTACCTTTTTCTCCTCAGCAAACTTTATTTTCATGCTTGTCTTGCTCAGGTGTGTCTGGATATTCTTTGGTCATGAGTGCACCAAGAACCAACATTTCAGACTACAACCCGACGGCATTGCTTTCCAATTAAGCCTATAGATGATGGAAGTCTAATTTGACCTTAATAACATAGACTTCAGTATCATGAAAAAAAAATCCTGTTTGTAAATCACTAGCCTATAACTTGCAATACTGAAAGATTTATAATTATCCATCAGTAGAATGAAATATGCAGAGTCAAAAGACATCTGAAGTCATTCATTCTGTTATTTTATTGAGCAAATTCTCTGTGCCTTAGTACACCACATTGTTTGTCCACCTATGCATTCTCAAAGGGTCAAATTCTAATGGGAAAGGTAATTAAGTAGACAACAACACATTTTGATGCATGCCATGTTGAGATGACTGAATTGAACTGAGAGAAAATTAGCAGGGGGGTCTCTCCTGATATGAGAGTAAGAAAACATGCGGGACATGCTGCTCCTAGACATGAATTGTTCTATACTTTGTTGCTCTCTAAAAATCTGACTTAAGAGAGTACCTGTGTCTTGCTTATATTACTTTATCAAATTATCACTTCTCTTCTTATATAGGTGTAGGATTGGAGAGAGAAAAGATGTGAGAGAATGTTATTTTTTTTTAATAAGAATCAAAGTCTTAAGCCAGAAAGTGAAGCAGAATTTGTAGCATTGGTACATGAACCATGTTGATAAGCAGGTGAAGGATTCTTTCCTGCAATTACTGCATGGAAGTATCCCTTTTTCAATATATGATGTAGCCCGGTTGCAAGCAAGGTCTACCTATCATTTGGGTAGCTTGTGTGCACACGGGAGTATCTCAAATTTTGTTGAGAGTATCAAAATCTTCCCTCCTTTACTTACTGAATTTCTTCGTGTTAAATTCATTTTATTCATTCAGAAAAATATCTACAACGTTTGTGTCAAGGCAATATTCTGGGGTGATAAGACATTGTTCATGGCTTTGGAAAACTCACTATTAACACTTAGTGGATCCTACCTCTCCTGTTCTGCAAAACTTCTTAGTGCACACGCGTTGTCTGTGTTCTATCTTTGCTCCTCTCAATCCTTATACTCTTGCTTCCTCTTCTTTCTCTTTCTCTCTTTATTCTCTGAAAATCATCTAACTTTTTCACCCAGGTACTGTCAGTGAAGAGCCTGCCCTACGGTTTCACAAGCAGCACTGACAGAAGAATCAGTGTTTAGTAAAAAGATCCAGGGCGGGAGGAGGCGAGCTGTGAGGGGAGCTTTGTAGGAAGCACTAAATCTGCCTTGTTTTATCATAGGTTAAGTAAATGTGAAAGGAGCCCTGGAAAGCTTAAGTGCTTTTTGATGGTGCTTTCTTCAGAAGACGGAGAGAGGAAAGGGAACCAGTGATGGAGCATCTTATGGAAGATGCACTTAAGATCAGATCTCTTTATTATTACTCAGCAAGTCTTCCCAATCTTGAAGACATTATCCGGAGGATTTATGGCCCACTGAATTTGTAACTTAGGCAGTCTCCAACAAAATGCCTAAGGGGAAGGGAAATATGTATCAAGAAAAAATAAGAGTCAATCCTGAGGTCTTTAAAAAGACATAGATAGATGTCTCTATGAAAATAGCTGCACAAAAACAGCTTTTTTTCAGGGATTATAATCAAAACATTATTATGAGCTATTCTTCAGAATAACCAGATTACATTATGGAAAAAGTATTTTGTCACATACATAAGGCACAAAAAAAGGTGTACTCCCAATGTAAAGGAGATATATTTAATAACAGAATGAAGATTTGCAGACATTTACCAAATGAAAAAAAAAGTGCAAAAACAACAACAACAAAAATGGTTCAAAGACCAGTATTGGGCAATTTTTACTCTTTAAAAGTTCTGGATAATTTTGTATTTTGACAAAGTTCACTTTTTTTAAGAGATTGCTGTAATAGGATTGTGTGTGTGTGCGTGTGTGTGTGTGTGTACGTATGTGTATACATGAATGTAAAAGGTACTAATGGCTCTATCTCTGCAACTGAAGAGACTAATCATGTCAAATGCCAACTAGCACAGTGGGGAAGAAAACATTTTTTTCTCACCTATCCCTAGGTTCATGGCTGAGGCCCTTATAACAAAAAACAGATTAACAAGACAAAAGCATATGAAATTATTTAATATAAGTTTTATGTGACACAACAACTTCATAAGGAATGAAGACCCCAAAGAAATGGTAAACTTGTGTATTTTTATGCTTAGGTTTGGGGGAAATTTGGTAGCTGTGTAGAAGTATGGGGTTTAATCTAATGCTAATAAACTGGGGGAAATTAGGAAGGCCAGTTTGTTAAGATAGTCTCTGTGTCTTCAGAAATAAGGGCATTCCTTTCCTCTGGGTATAGGGAGGATACTTCTTGAATGAGGGTCTTATCATTAGTGTAGGTAGGAAAGTAAGACGTGCACAGAGGACGTATAGAACGGGTTGTGGTAACAAACGGGACACTTGAGAAAGAAAAGACACTGCATCATGAGGGTAACCGCAGTGTCACAGAATGTAACATAGGTAGGAAAGTGAGACATGAGAAGAGGAAATACCCAAACAGTGTGAACAAACCGGACACTGAGTAAGAGAATATACTGTAACAGTAACAAAATACAGGTAACCGCAAGTGTCACAAGAAACGTAACAGAGACAACACAGGGCACATTACATGACATTGAAGTTTGGCCCTCACTCCCTCCCCAGTGGGGTTTGGGCACCATGACACATCCAGGCCTAACTATATAAGGCGAAAAACTCCCCTGCCTAATGGCAGGGAGGAGACAACCCCATTGGTCAAGAACAAAAGGAAAGAGAGAACCTCACGAAGAAGGAGAGGAGACAGAAGAAAAAGAGATGACACAGAAACCCCAGGGCGACTGTCTGCTGAGACATGTGCCCACTCTTATCCCTCAAGAGTGTACTTTTGCCCCAATAATCTCTCTGCTTGCAACACATTCTCTGTCACTTCCTTTCGTTCTTCCATTGCAAGAAGATAAGAACCAAGGGATTCAAGATGCAGCCGGTAACACTATGACCCCCCACAGGGGAGAGGACATGAAGAAGATCAAAGAGTGACCTTTCTAGGTCTTATGACCTGCTTCAGGGGAGAGGGCAAGTTGAGGGTGAAGGTGGCCTTCCTTCTTCTGCCGTTTTTTCAAGGGCAAAGGTGTCATACCTTGGGGTACTATGCTCCAAACCCTATCATTAGTGAACACCATACTTTTCCAGACAGCTGGAACAAAGTTTGTTAGTCATTTCTGCTCTTCCCATTTTCCCCCAATGTGATAACTCTGATTGGGATTCTTCTTCTACTTCCTTCCTAAAAGCAGTGGTCACCCAACCTCTCAGCACTCAATCTTCTTTATTATAAAAAGCATTTTCTACTTTTGCACAAAATGTGGGAGGCAGCCTGAGCCTCACATTAATGTTACTGTCTTTTAAACACTGGTGTTCCTTACTGACTGTCCATCATCCCTTTTGATCCATTTTATTTTGTGACATTTTCTCATTTCCACTGTGCATCTTGAGTGTTGGTCAAATGGAAATAGAAGCTTTCACAATATCAAACTGTGAAACATGTATTTATGCTGTTGGCTGTCTGTTATCATACTCCTTGCTTAGTAGTGTATTGTGGCTATAACACACTGTGCTAATCTAATCATTGCTTAAAACATGTTGCTTTTGGAAGGTTTACAACAGGGTGACTGAGCAGGGCTTCTATCATTTGACAACTGAAAACTATAGAAATGTAGGATATTTTTTCCAAAGTAGGTATTCTTAATTATGATTGTCAGCTGAAGAATGACAAGGTTCATAAATTTGGAAAGGAGAATTTTATTTCTCATAAACCATTTTAGCCTTCAGGGTGGCCATTCTGACAGGCTGGGAAGCAATAGCCACAGGCAGAAGCCAAGAGTATGTACTTTGAGGGGAAGGCAATGGGGATAGGAATTTATGCTAAGTGAGGTGGCTTAATTTACATATTTAACAAGCAATAGGAGGAGTCATGAATATTTATGAGAGGAGAAACACAGGCATGCGTAACTGAGCTTCATGCTACTTTGCGGGATCCATGTTAAAAAAACGGTGGCATTAGCATGATCCGAGAGTGGCATTTTAAGTCCTCTAACATCGAAAGGTAAATTAAAGCAGAGGACATGAAAACTCTCACTGCACATTCTCTGTAGACTGTCCAGAACCACTCCATGGTTGGTGATCTCTTATCAGGAAGGAATATTGGTTAGTTGTAGCGGTAAAACTTCAAAAAAGGGAGGAGCCGCATTAGGTGGTTGGGTTGAAATCAGCAGTGGAGCAAATCTTTCCAAAGGATAGCTCTGTTTAATCCTTAGGGAAGAAAACCTAATGGTGCTAAACAAGAGAGGGACTGTAATGAGGCATGTCTGATTTCCCATCCCCTCATAGCTGAGAACTCAGTTCAAAATTTCTCTGGGGTTCCCTGGGGCAAGAGTGAGCCTGTTCAGTTGTTTTGGGGATTTGGGATTTTATTTTTATTTCTCATCGTTCTAGTTTTTCATTTTTGTATTTAATTTGAGGATCTGAGGTAGCACTGAAAAATAAATTTCAAGTTTCTTGCTGGTTGCACAAATTTCCGATGGTGTATCAAAAATATCGAGTAATATGTGGGAGAATCCATGACTGTACTTCTTGTAGTCATATCTTTACTATGAAATCACTTTAAGGATGCCAAACACAGTTTTTAGCCTCATTTCAGCTTCAAAATTACAGGCTATAATGACAGCTGAAGTCATTAATCTCTTCCAGTTAAAGTAAAGAAGATTGCTTGGCTAGTTAGTCTGACAGATCAGAAACTGCTGAGTTTCTTTGTTGGATGTTGTGGCTAGACTAGGTTGGGATGGTAGTATTGGACTCCAGAGGTGGCAAAAAGCACAAGAGTAGATGAAACGTCTCCATAGTCTGTAGCTTCTGTGATTAAGATGAATTTTGGCTTCAGAGTAAGAAGGGTGAGTTGCCCTTGGGCTCCTTCACCACCCCAAGGAGGAACCATGCAGGCACTGGGTGTGAGAATGGTGACAACATCTACTCACAGTCCTGGTTCCACATCCAAGACAGAGGGCTTGGGAAGATCCACAAAGCTGCCAGTGTGGGTAACGTAGCCAAAGCGTGGCAGATCCTTTTGGTCTAGAAACCCCTGACCAACAGACAAAACGGACTCCCCATTGCTAACTAGGGTGCTCAAAGTTAAAACAGAACCAGGTGG
>CAUYSK010027586.1:0-88982 GCA_963575035.1 Avahi laniger
ATCTATAAGAAAATCAATTAAACAAAGATACAACAAAATGTAAAATATAATTCAATAAAACTTAGTTTGTTAACATTCATTGACTATTCAATTTGGCAATTGTCTAAATGCTCTTTGGAGGATCCTTTGAGAATATTACCACTTATTCTCTTTGTCCTTTTTGTTTTAACTCTTTTGGTCCTTAATTGTCCAATGATCTGGAAATAAATTATTCTTTGACTTATAAACAAATGAAACTTGAAGGGTAGATTGGAATGTCAAAAGCAAGGAGGAAATAAAAGCATTGAATTGCCTAGGTTTTGGCCAGGTGTCCATTCGGAGTACAACATTACTGAGCCAAGTAAATACAGTAGGCTACAGATGAGACTACATCCCCTCTTTCTCTAAGCTTAAGGTCAATATCACATAGCACCAAACAAAAAATCTTTTATACTTCATAGAATGTTGTACCAGAACTTTCTTGAGATTTTCAGAGACAAATTAGATACAGAACTTTGAGAAAGAAAGTGAAATTTTGAATTTAGAAAACTCAAAGTACACCAAAACGAAATTTGGGAATAATTAATAATCCAACAACTATTTAGCTATCAGAACAGTGCTAAACATACTGTGAAAATTCACACATATATGAATTGATACATGAAATATCTTGGTGTCTAAGAAAGAAATAACCAGTAGTTGGGATACTGAAACACTAATTATTAATAGTTCTTTTCTCACTGCCTATATGATCATGGGCATATAACTTATTTGAGCTTCATTTATTTTATACATTTGTTTTAAAACTTTAAAAAACTCATGCAATATTAATCTTAGAACTGTACAGCTTTCTTAAATATATAATGACACAAAATTAAATTTGTAAACGTAAAAAATTAAGTAAGCTTTGGTTAAATATAAAATATTCAACTAGTTACTGTTCACACTAAAGAAAAATAGCTAAGGACTTAGAATTACCTTTTTCCCATCCAGAATTACATTTAAATGTTTAAATAGCCAAACTTTCAGTTACATGATTATGATAAATTAGAAATATATACATGAAAAATTCTGAGAGAACAATAATAATTTCACATGAACATGTGCGGCTCAGTATAGGAAAAGGAGCTGTTGATGTTGGATTTGGTAGATAAGGAAGATAACATGGCAGAATGGATTGGTTGAGAAAAGAGTAGAACTGGTAAAAATTGAAACTATATTAAAAAAAAGGAAAAGTAGAAAAATAGTGAAATTATGTATGTTTCAGACGATGAGAGAATTGTTTGGATGTTTTGTCATTAAAAAATATCTGTAAGGAAATAGATTATGTTTGGCAACTGTAACAATTTTCTAGGGCTACTATAACAAATTATCACAACGTAGTAGTTTAAAATAATTGAAATTTGTTCTCTCACAGTTCTGGAAACTAAAAGTCCAAAATCTGGTATAGGCAAAATTAGCCCCTTACTAAGAGCTCAGAGGAGAGTCCGTCCCATGTTTCTCTCTCAGCTTCTGACAGTTACCAACAACTCCTGGCTTCTCTGTATATTTAAATCAGGGATTGACAAACTATGGCTGGTGGGCCAAATCCAGCTTCCACTTGTTTTTGTAAAGTTTTATTAAAACCAACCACATCCATTCATTTGTAATTTTATATAGCTGCTTTAGCTCTGTAATGGCAAAGTTAAGTAGCTGAGATGAGACCAAGTGGCCTGCAAGGCTTCAAAATCTGTACCTCTACCAAAAATTATTAGACCCCTTTTGAAATCCTAAATTCTTAACTTTTGATGTCTCCCCCTTTTATCTCTGAATTCTTTGTTTTTCATACCCTTTGCTATAGCTATCAGAATATACACTGATATAAATATATATCAGTGTATCAATGTTATTATTTATACTGCTAAAAAGTTACATGTATATAACTTTATATATATGCACCTTTGCAATTCAATAATTGACAAAGTTTTTAAAAACTCTTCCAATTCTCTTTTTGCCTGAAGTACATATTATGCCAGTAATGTTGCAAACTGAACCCTCTACTTCTTGATCACTGTGTAAACTTTTAAGATTCAGGTCAATTTTTCACATCATCTATGAAACCTAATCCTAAGGTAAACAAAATTGATCTCTCTGTGCCCTATGCCCTTTCTGCCTCCCAATGCCTTGTGCACCATTATTTATCAGACATAAAGTGCTCCCACCTGGTTTGTTCACATGATTTTTCTCTCCTCCTTGGCCTACTACTCTGTGTAGACCCAGGGGGCATGTTTCATTCTTCATATTACGCTAAGCACATAACCCAGTGCCTATTTCACAGTTAGCACTCATCAAACGTTTGTAGGGCGCATGTATACATATCTGAATAATAACTGTATATGTTTGGGGAAAAATATTTGGGGGGAACAAAGGTAATTTGCATTTTATGTTATTGGGAAGGCGTGGCTACTTCTCTTACCTTCCCCACACAAACTTTTAATCTTCTCAAAGTAAAAATCAACATTCCTAAATCAATTTCTCTTTCAGATTCCATTGATTCTATATATTATATTGTTTATGTTTGATGTTGCTTTCATTTTCCTTAGTAGTAGCTTACATTGACTTGAAAGAATGAAACTTCATTCCTGTAATTTCTTTTTAAAAATATATTTTCTTCCTTTTTTTTTGAAATTGATTTCCATTCATTGTTCCTTGGACAACTCTCATTCCAAGAACTTAACTTTATTCAAGTCTAATTACAGCCCTGGCACTCTTGTTTCTCAGAGAACACATTACTGAATTTGCTGCTGAAAACAAATAAACAACAAATCTGCAGAAATTATGGTGTTGTAAAACAATGGTTTAATAGCTCACAATTGATTTTGTTTTCATTGTACATGTCTCTGTAGGAAATACAGAAAGATGCCCTATTACATTTTCAGTTAATAACTTTTTTTCCCAGTGTTGTTAGCTAGTTATTTTTTTCCTTCATGATAAAATGAGAAAAGATAGCTTGAGGATGGAAGTAAAGATATTGTTTAAAACAATAAAACTTTAATGGAATACTGTACAGGCAAAAGAATGAGATCATATAACTGCTCTAGCTCTTACCATTCCTATTAATATTATGTATCTGAATCAAACAGGATTTTTTCTATCCCTCACTAAAACCATCTTGGGTGAAAGTAAATTTGTTCATACCTACCAACATGGTTTAGTTAACACTATCCAATTTTGGAAAGGTGAGAGTAAACCTATACATTAAATTAATCAAACTGTTTCACATTCCTAATAGGTAGGTAGATGGACACATGGATATTATCTCTTTAAAAATATTTTCCATGTTATATTCAGGATTGCATCTAAAGAATCAGATTAGGAAAATTAGCTCAAAAAGCAATAATGCAATTTATATGTGGTGAAATAGTCTAAGGAATCAGTACACATGCCAGTTCATCCTGTATGTTACATGCTTGCATGCATACACAAACATACACACACACACACACACACATTTTTAGCAAAGTGTTTAAGTTGAGATAGACAGATATTTTATAGTAATTCATTAGGTAGAAAATTAAAAAATACAAGGTTACCAAAAGTTTTATTTGTTTTTCAGTCTATTATCCTGAATATCAAATAGTTAAATTCTGTATATTATATAATGAAAAATAAAGAGTAATTGATATGGTATTGATTTAATACCGTATACATACAAAAAAAATTTCTGCTGCATACAAAAAAAATTTCATTTTAAAGTAGGTATAAGTTGTGGCATCAATAAAAATCTATATTAGGAGTAGTAAGAAGAAAAGTATTAATTAAATAAGAAAATCATAATAAAGAAATTACAAATATACATGTGTGCACAAAAACCACTATCTAAAAACAGAAAATTAAAATAAAAGTTCTCACCCGAACAATTATATGGACCTTAATTATATTTAGTTAATTTAATTTAGGTCATTAAATTTCACGACACACACACACATATGCACACGCACACATAAATTCATCGCTCCCAATATATGAACAAATCTGTTCATGGTTTGTTTTAGTTACATTAGTCATACCAACAAAGCAAAGTGACTAGAGCAATGCATTCACAATTCCTGTTTTTAAAAATGCCCTCACAATTCCTGTTTTTATAGAAAAATAACTATCTACTAAAGTAATTTTTTGAGATAGTCTTGGTATTTATAAATTCTATTTTGTATACAGTCAAGCAATACATCCATTCAACCAAACATAGTTACTCACTTGCTATGCCCTGGGCTCTCTTATAGAGGTTGGAGTAGAGCAGTGAATAAAAATAGGCAAAAAAACATTATTATCACTGAGTATACTATTTAGTGGATGGAGACAGACACTAGAAAGGACAAATACACTGCAGGTTAGATGGATATCAATGTTAGGAAGAAAAATATATTATGAACAGATGTTAGGAAGGGATGACACAGACACGTGTCATTTTTAGCAGGGGTATAAGGTAGAGTCTTGCTGAAAATGCCCCAAAGATATGAGGAATGAACTTGGAGTTATCTGTTGTAAGAATATTCCTGTCAGAAGGAACAGCAACGCAAATTGCCCAGTAAGAGAGTGGCCATAGGAATGACCAAGAGGCTCGTGTAACTGCCGTGGAGAGAAATGAGTGGAGAAGTAGAAAAAAGTAGATAAAAGAGGTGGTTTGGGGGGAAGAAGGTGGAAACAAACTTTAAGATTTTTTTCTGAGTTGTTGTTTTGTACAAAATGAAACAAAATTTATTTTTATAGTAATAAAACATAATTTGTTTTGTAGTATATCAAATTATGGGTTCTCCTTTTGTGGAAACTCTCTACCAGTTGCAGGTCTACATCACTTATATTTCTCAGTCCTGTTTTTTCATTTCTGTTAGTGACATTGTGCGTGATCTACTGGTTTCCTTCCTACCAATCGTGGAACTGAGCTGTATGTTTTCAGCTACTGTGGGCCACAGGAAATATTCTTTGGGGAGATTTTGAGGCTAAAAGCAGACCTGCATTCATTTTGTAGTTCTCATACCTTGTCACTTACCTGCTGTCTCATCTTACTGATCTTTGTGGCCAGTCCAGCAACTGCTCCACCTTGCCCCAGATCCTCCTTCAGCTTCTCTGACTCCTGGGCCAGGCGTGAACACGTGTCACCATGTGATGAAGAGCCCTGGTTTCTGTAGGACACATACACCATAAATTAAGGGGCATAAAGAACTGATACAGATTTTAGTTTGTCTTCAAGGAAAAAAAACTGTATTTGTGGATTCTAGCTTGTTTGTGCTATACGTACTCTATATCCATCTTCTCTTCACAACTGCCTACCCCATGGACTCCTAGGTGTGGCATCAGACAACACACAAACAATAGCCTTACCAACTCGTACAACTACTCATGGCCCAAACTTTTGATGGATACACTAAACAAGCATAAAATATTCATAAAATGATAGATATGGCTAAATTGAAATATAAACAATTTACTTTGAAAAGCAGGTAGATAAATGATTGATATCTTTTTCCAAAGTGTAATTGTTTGAACTTTCAAAGAACAGAAGCATTCTATGCACACATATTCCCAGAACAGAGGGAAAAAGTATAAATATTTTTAATTAATTAATAAAAGCTTAATTTATTTTTAATTCTGACCCAAATTCCTACAGATTGAGAATGAAGGAAGGCAGAAAGGAAGGAGAAAGGACACATGACTATACATTTGAATATATGTGTAATATTAATAAACTATATATTAAAATTTTTAAAGAAATAATATGCCATGATCATATAGGTTTTAGTGCATGAGTATAAGCATTGTGACATCTTTTAGTATAATACTCATATGTTAAAATTGAAAAAAACTATATATTAACTAATATATGTGAAGAGGCATGTGTTAAATCCCAACATGAAATATGTAATAAAAAGTTTTAATAAACTGGGAATATGTCACAGGTCAGGGCCGATATTCTGCTGGTACAGGCAGGAATACTCAGGTACATTATCTATTAAAAATACTGGACTATTTCCCGTCCATTCATAAGGAAGATGATATCTTCAATAATATCAATTCCTTCTACATGGTTTTAGAAATCATGTAGAAATTGCAATTCTAAGAAATTTGTTTTTCTGGATTTGACACTGAAGCTAGCAATTCTGCTGTGGCTATTTTATGTATTTCAGCTGTCTGGAGTTGCCTCCAGATTCAGGCTTCAGGAGGAAAAGGGAGACTGTCAGGACAAGTGAAAAGGAATATATTGTAGAAATTCTTGAGAAAAATGCCTAAGAGGAAAGCTTGACTTAGTTCAGACTGGGATCCAAGGTGGCAGACCAAGGTTTGTATGATAGCCTACTCCTAATGCTTTGTAATATTTGAAAAAAATTTCATAAGTATGAGGCAGTAATCCCTATGCAATATCAAGTATCAAACAAAAGAATCAAAATGAAAGCTTATACTGTCTTTTTTCTTAAAAATGTGAGCCCTAGCAAGCAACAATCAAGCCCCCCATGATCTGTGATTGAACTGTGAGGAGAAGCCTCGTTTGGACCCGTGGACTCACTCTGTTAGCCACACCCCCCTGTTCCCTCTAGTGGGAATGAATGGATCTGACTGGATGAGACCTCCTGTTACTAGCCAATGGCACCATCGCAATCACATAAAATTCCTCTCAGACATAACTAAAAAAACAAGGCAAATGCTTGTGCTATAACTGCACTGTTAAATACAATTATGCCTAACCTTCCTTTATGGGTGTAAAAAATATCATTTCCTTTTATTATGGGATGGAAGAACTCTGGAAAATTAATCAAAACATTCTGACTTAATTTCTTAGCTCATCGATACAAATTAATATAAAATATTTGCTTATGTATAAGAGCATTTGTCATCTACAAGGCAAATAATAACAAAGCTTCTCTAGTAGGAAAAAATAGGAAAGTGAAAAAGTTTTAAATTTAGGTCCCATTGTGTTATAAGACTGATGTAGAAGTTTATATTTGATTAATGGACATCATGCTGTAAACCAAATTCATTAAGCTCTTATTTAGTCACTTACTGTATCCTGCTTTATATGCTAGAATGTTGTACTTTTAGAAGAAAATCATATCTAGCTAACAATCAACTAGACATTTTGTTTTGCATTATATTTTTGACCAGGGATGTGGTCTTTGATGATATACATTTGAGGTTCCTATGGTAGGGTTCCTAAAGCATTTCCCTACATACCATTTGTCAGTCCAGGCAAACCATTAAAACAGTTGATTTCCTCTTTGCTTAAACAACAACAAACAAGACGTATTTAAAGATTAATTTTATAATATCAGGACACATATTTAGAAAATATTTTATTTGAAATATCAATATAGCTGCTTAGAGATTAATGTACTTGTCATTGCAACCAGCCTATAATTTCTTTGATTAATTTTTCAGCATTCGAGAAGATATTATGGAGATATTTTCTTTGTAGCATGTCTACTGTTCTGGAACACTTATTGGATTATTTCAGGACACTGTTAATACTAAGTAAAGAGAAGAATTTTGATCCAATACGTTAAAGCTTATTTTTTTTATATGTATATTTTTTATTTCAGGGTATTATGAGGGTACAAGCATTATGGTTACACTTTATGTCTTTTAAGACAAGTGATAATAATTTCATATCATTGTTCCTTTTTCCTTTGAAATGTTGCAAATTTATAAAAGCATAGCAAAATAATGCATAATTTTTTTTCATAAAATTAAGTGACCTTTACTTCTGTCCTAGTGAGGTTGAGGAATAACAAATTTACACCCTTCTTTCAATGAACACATATACTTAGCACATAAACAACGCAAGGCAATAGGTTGACAAAAATAAATACGTAGATAAACAGATATGTAGACAGACAGACAGATAGACAGGGATATCAGTCTAGTCTCTCCATATATTATATGTCCACTAAATCAGAATTTGTGAATTCCACCACACATATTCAACCACTCAAACAAATTACTTTGAGCACCTATTTATTAACTTGCTTATAATAACTACAATCAATATAACCTTTGATAGTATTCCTTTGGTGTGTGTCTATGGATGTATGTGTATGCATATTTTGGTGTGTATTTTTAGCTTTGTGAAAATAAAATAATTCTAAATGTTTTCTGTGATTTGCCATCAAAACAATTATAGCTTATCTGTCATGGAACTGACATTCTAACTAGTAAACATCATATATCATCAATTCTCATTATTCAAGTAGTTATCTTTTATGTAAAGTCACCATAAACACTGAATTATGAATATTGTTTCGAAAATAAATACAGAGTTAGGTACAGGTGAGCTTATTGTCACAACATTTCTGAAAACTGATCAATACATAACCTATTTTATGTATGTTTCTGTTTAAAGATACCTCCTTTAATATATATTGCTGGTTGATTAACACTAAATTCATGACCAACAGCAGTGTAGCGCAAGCCTGAACTAATGTTATCAAATACCCATGTTTTGTCTGTAAGGCACATCACAACCTTCTAGCCCCTAAGTACATTAGACAGCACTTCAACACCATGCTCCAGGATCATTTTAAATTGTTAATTTACCAACAGAAAACCAAAAATGTGAGAAAATGTAGCACTGAAAATTACATGAAAAGGACACTTGTTTACAGCAGGAGAACTGAAGGAAAAAGGCAGAACATTGCCTTGCTTTACTGAGAACATGCCAGTTAGGTGACTCAGTGTTTTGCCTCTCTGCTTAGCCCAAGAATGAATTTGAGGTTACAAATAAATTTTAGTCAGTACATGAATTAACAAACATGGATGAGGACTGATTGTACCAGATTAGAACTTGGTAAATCCTGAAGATTTATTTTTTAAAGTAGAATAGAATGAGGGAGTTTGTGAGTTCTGAGAAAAGCTGTGGTTGTTATTTCAAATCGGTTACTAGGGGCATCCTTGAGAAAATAAATTTTCAATAAACATCTGGAGTGAAATGAGAAGAGTAGATATTTGATATCTGCTGTGGAACATTCCAAACAGAAGGAATAAAAATAGCCAATGTGAAGCTAGAAGCAAGTCTGAAACATTAGCAGAAGAGCAAGGAGGTCATAATGTCTGGAAGCAGGAGTGGGGGGGCCGAGGAGGGGGGAGATAAGAGAAAGAGAGATGGAGAGGGAGAAAGAGGGAGAGGAAGAGAGGGAAGGGGAATTGGGAGAGAGGGAGAGAAAGATGTTGCCAAGGAGGTCAGACGAATAACGAAAAACCGGTTCCTGCAAGTCTTTTGGGCCATCATATGGATTTGTGCTTTTACTTTGAATAAAAGGAGAAGTCATTGCAGGACTGACTTAATTTTAAATCAACCTCCCTGGGTATTGAATTGTGAATAGACAAATAAAAGGAGGAAGGAGGGATGATAGTCAAAAGGAAAAGCAAAGGGTACTATCAAGCATTCTTTGTGTTATGCAGAAACTAGGGACAAGAAAAGAGGTGGCTCAGACCCTAATGATAGCAGTGGGTGTTTTGAGAACTCATAACTCTCCAGATACATTTTTAAAGTACTGAATGTGGAACATGAGAAGAAATTAACAAAGCATACAATTTTTTAAAAATGTGAAAAAAGCAAATAGATTAAAAAAAACAGGAATCAATTGTCTCTGAATATTTTTGACCTAGGCAACTAGAAGTATGATCAGGGTTGTGATGATTTGATATATATAAGATAAAACAGTATTTATATTAATAATTACATCAACCTAGAACAAAACTTTTTTATGTGAACAAAATATTTTTTGGAATCACATTTTACGTGCACAGTTTTCCAATAATGTGACAACTCTATAAATAGGGAAAATAATCTCTTTTTTGGAGGAAGACATGACAAAGAATTATTCAATATTTCCAAAAACTTACACCAGCAATGGCAAGGCCACTTCTGATATTGAATTACTTATATAAGTTGCAGTTGTCTATTTAATACGATTCAACAGTTTGTGTCTTCTAGCAAAAGTATACTCAGGAATTTGATTATTGAAGGACATATTATTTTTATCTCAAATTCACTTTGATGTTTTTCTTATAATACAGTTAGGGCATTATACTAATTTTGTAGCTGTCTGTGAAGTTAGGTTGCAGTTTCTCTGGTTATCATTGCACAGTAACCATGACAGTGTATGTGGGAGCAGGTTTGACAGGGTTGAGAATAAGTGGAGTAACATTTAACTTGCTAAAGTTCATATTTGTGTTTCATTGTTTTTTCCCATCGAATACATCTAATCCCCACCCTGTCTCATAAGGTAAAATATGGTAATAACAATTAAGTCCCTGCTATCTTTTTCTGAGTGTCTTCTGGCAATCACTTCGTATTCATGAATTCTCTCAACACTTCTATAGAGTACTGAAGGTACTGCAGTTCAAAGAGACGATGTCTTATCCCAAAAGCACAAGGCTAATAATCATGAAACAGGACTCAGTTTCTTGTCTGCATCCTTTTTCAGACAGGGGCACTGAATTTGTACGCTTCATACCACATTTGAGAATGTGTTATGCTGAATACCTGGGTATAGTTATTCCAGAAAAATATCACTCAAACTTCTTTTCATGGGAAAAAAATGAGATATGGGCGGTGCTAATACTCAGATTGAAACAACTCAATACTATGGCAAATGAAGGCTGTTTCACTCTCCAACTTTTGGAGATATCTGTTCTGGGTCACCGGTTTTCTCTCCTGGCATGTCCGTGAGCAACTGTACTGCAGCCTTTCCTACCCTGGTCTCAGCAGACGGCAGGCCTTGTGTCATATGTTTCATGCATGAGGTGCTCACAAAAATACTTCATATTTTTGACCATAGTGGAACTCAGTCACAAAAGAAAACTCAGTTAAATACTGTATTTCTTAATTAATGTGAAATCATTAAATCTGAATAAGAGGCAATTTTTGGAATGAAATGGTCAATCTATTAAAATAGTTTATCAATTCTGCTCAAAGAAATGTTTCAGTTTCGGTTATGTCTGTGACATACTGTCAAGGCTATGGTTAATTTTCTTGAATATAAAATTGCAAATTCACTCACAATGAATTTGGAATAAGATTTTCAAAATGGATTCAAAACAAATATCGTTATCAATTTTTAGTAGCTAATGGATATTAAATGGTTTGAAATATTATTTTAAAAATCATACTTTATGTCTATAAATTTGAAAGTATTATTTTCAAAAATTGCAATGGAAAGAAACTAATCTCTGTATTAGTAGACAAATGCTAATATTGACAGGCATATATAGTCACATTTCTTCAGGTAAAACAAGAAAATTCAATCACTAAATTTTTTCATATTTAGAAATATTTGGAAATGTGACAGTAATTGTAAATCTTATTGACATGATAGCCCCATCTCCTGGCAAACATTTAAGCTTGTATTTGAACAGCCAACACTCATTGTCTGTTACTCTGGTTTCCTCTTCATCTGGGGGAATACCTTATTTTTGTGTTTATGGCGAAGTCCTTCTAACTAATGGGTTCATATTACTAAGTATGAAGAAGATGAGCACATTGCCTACATTTATTAAGAGCATGCCATATTTTTATATTTATATAGTCTGTGAAAAGCAACTGTTTCTTTTAAAAGTAAGAACACTTAAATATCCCAGGATTACTAGTAACATGAATAGAGCATTTCTGACACGGTTTAACCTAAGTAAAGGAACTTGTCTCTGCTCTTTACATCAGTTTAGCTTCAGCAATGACAGGACAGTGCACTTCATCTAACACATGCTCACTAGGGAAGAGGCTGCATCCAGCCTAGGATGTCAGTGTTTTCCCATTAAAATGTATTTGATTAACGCCTTAGTATCGCAGATGCCTTCTGATATATCGTAGCTGCTCAGGTACTAATATTTACCTGGAAATGCAAGGCACAAGAATTCAGAAAAAAATAATTTCTGATAAGTCCATTTATTTTCTGTTGAAACTGTTCACAATAATACATCTACTTGAATGATGAGAGTAGGATTGAGGGAACAAAAGAAAGACGAAAGATTCTATAATCTTCCTGACCAGGTTTGGCTGTAGATGGCCTCTTGTTCTTTCTCTGATTTCCCATTGTTCCACAAGAGCTTGTGCAGAACAGAACAAAAATTCTTTACTCTCCATCACGTAGCATTAATAATGCCTCTTATCCTTTATGACATTAACCCACAAATAAATGGGAGTTAAAAACTACATTGAGCTCAAGCTCAAAAGTATAATTCATGTAATGACAGTCTGAACATTAGATACATTGAAATATTGAATCTGTAAAAATCCCATGTCGAGAAACAGGTTTTGGTATAGGACAATAATAAACACTCCCAACTTGTGAGAGATAAATTTTGATTAGGCTCTATAAAAAACTTCGAGTTTTTTTTTTTATTAGGACTTACATTAAATCTTCCTCTTTATTAGTTGTAATGCAGCTTGTCTTGGAGTTTATTTCATCTGATGTTAATATAGCGATGTTAGCTTGCTTATGTTTAATGTTTTCATGAAATATATTTGATATCATTTTATTTGCAAGTCATTCATGTCTTTACACTTAAAGTGCACCACATTGAAAGGAATAATTGTGTGTAGTTTATTATTTTTATTATTTAAAAATTTGAGTTGACTATACCTTTGAAGTGAATCATTAATTCCATTTATATCTGATGTAATTACAGTGCAGTTGGACTTATGTTTAGCATATTTTATCTGTATTTACTCATTTATTTAGTTTACCATTTCTATTTACATATTTTTTGTTCTCTTAGATTGATCAAGTATCTTTTAATTTTATAATTATTTTCTTTAATGTTCGTTCTGCTATATCATTTTGTACTTGCTCCACGATTGCTGCTGGGATTAATTTATATACATTTATCTCAGTATAGAGTTAATATTTTAATATTGTATGCAAAATATAAAAAACTTGCCAGCATACTATTAAATTTACTCCAAGTTTATTGTGTCTTGCCATATATTTTGTATCTGTCTATATTATAAACTTAACCATACAATGTTATCTTTTTGCATTAAATTATAACTTGCATATTAAAGCAATGTAGAGAAGAAGTAAAAAGTCAGAATTTTTTATTTATGCCATGTATTTATCTATTTAGTCTCATTCTATCCTATGTTTCCTTTTTCTTTTCTTTTCCTTTATTTTGTGTTTTGTTTTTTTCTTTTTTTCCCCATACAACCTGAGAGATCATTCTATCCTTTGGTCAGTTCAATCTGGAGTCCTGTACCTTCTGTCTGAAAATTTCCCCGAGCAGTTTTTTGGTGCAGGTTTGTTGATGATGAATTATTTTAGCTTTCATTTACTGAAAATAATTTCCATTTACCTCACATTTTCAAGGTGTTTTAACGGGATATAGAACTTTTGGTTTTGGTTTTCGTTTGTTTCTTTGTTTGCTGTTTCTGTAAGCATCTTAAAGAAGTTGGCACAATGTGTGCTGGCGTTCATTTTTCTCAGATTCTTGAGAATCTGTTATTTGTATTATTTTTATTCTTTTACTTTGACTTCTTTCAAGATTTATATTTGGCTTTAAGCAATTTAATTACAATACGTCTAGATGTAAATCTCTTTGCATTTAGCTTGCTTTAGGGTTCCCAAACCTCTTGAATCTGTGAATTTGGGTTTTTCTTCATGTTTCGATCATCTCTGCCGTTATTTTCTCAAGTACACACACACACACACACACATATATATATATATATATACACATATTTTTTTTTCCTCTTACATTCTTGCTCTCCTCTCCTGAGAATCCAATTACACATATGTTAGACTCACTGGTTACTGGCATTTAATTTACTTATTTTTCAATCTGTTTTGCTATCTGTATTTATATTGTATACTTTCTATTGATTTCCACAAGGTCACTGAATCTTTTATCATCTTTAATCTATTAGCCACACCCAATAAATTTTAATTTTAATTGCTTAGAACTTCCATTTTATTTTTTTTAAATAGTTCTTTTTACTTATTAAGATTTGCTTTTCTTAAAGTATTTCAACATATTTACAACTACTTTAAAATCTCTACCTGCTAATTTCCATCTCTGGCTTATCTTGGGTTTAATAATTCATTTTTTATTGTTCTATGGCTCATATTTTTCTACTCTATCACATATCACATCATTTTTATGGCCTAGTAGATGTTTTGCATGGTATACTGATCAGGCTTTTGCTTTTACATCCTTTACTATGAAAACTGATGTCTGTTCAAGTAGAAAGACATTTTGTTGGTCATCTTTAACTTGTAGAGTCTGAATGTAGAGTTTCTTACAGTGGGTCTGCTTCAGTTTTGCTGTTATTCTTTGGGTGAAATCCACAGAATCAGAATGCAATCTTATATTAATACTAGTAAGGCAATGTCATTCTTGTGGTTTCCTTGGAAAGACTGATGTACGTCCCAAGACCTTCTACCTTGGAGATATTCAAAATGCTCTTGCTTTTGTATAGAACAGCTGTTAAAATTCTGCTCAATTTATTCCAACTGAAGTGTGGTTTTTCACTGGGCTCCGTGGTATCTCTAAACCGGGTTTACTCGAGGGTTTGAGAAAAGATTATAGATAGGTCTGGATATCTTTATTAATTTTTTGTGAACTGAACTATTCAGAAGAAGATTGATTAGACTTAAATAAAATATGATTTTTAAGGATTTCTGTGAAAATAATTTCATGGAATATTTCATGTTATATGAAGAAAATACCGTTTTATATGTATATCTGTGGGTTTACATATGTGTGTGTATATGTGTATCCTATAATACTTAATATTTTATGGCATTATTTGCAGTTTTGATCATGGTTAAAATATTTGAAGAAAATCTTTGGGAACTCAAACTTTTCTTGTTTTGTTTTGTTTTTTTATAAAAATGATTTATATAACTTTATATTAATAAGGAAATATAATTGTAAAAAGTATATGTTTCACTTTTTGTGTATATATACATATTTTTCCATCAGTTCATTAAATAATTTAAAATATAAGTAAAATATTTTAATTGTTATATAAATTAATAGATTTATGAGAATAATCTTTTTATTTTCAAGTCTTTATTTTGATATCATAGGGTTCCAACCAGTAATCTTGGATTGTTTAGCAGCTCTAATAAAAGTTGTTATTGATTGCCATCAACATCCAAATGTCTTTTCTTAAGAAGTTCTTTGTAGCTCAGAATGTATTCTTCTATTTTTGAAAGTCTAATCTCTACCAAAATACCAATGACATTCTTTTCAGAAATAGAAAATTTATTAAAATTTGTATAGAAACACAAAACACCTTGAATAGCCACAGCAATTCTGAGCAAAAAGCACAAAGCAGAAGATATCACACTACCACACTTCAAATATATCACAAAACTGTAGTAACCCAGTGTGATACTGATATAAAAAAACAGATACATAGACCAATGGAAAACTTGAGAACCCAGAAATTAATCCATGTTCTACAGCCAACTTATTTTTGACAAAGTCATCAAGAACCTCATTCAGGAAAGAACTATCTTCAATAAATCATTCTAGGAAAACTGGTTATCCACATGCAGAAGAGTAAAACTGGATTCATACTTCTCACTCTGAATAAAAATCAATTAAAAATAGATCAAAGGCCTAAATGTAAGATCCAAAGCTGTGAACTACTGGAATAAAATGTATGTATGCTTCTGGATATTGGTTTGGAAACACTTTTATTAATAAGATCTCAAAATCACAGGTACCAAAAGTAAAAATAAACAAATGAGATTATATAAAACTCAAAAGCTTCTGCACAGCAGAAGAAATGATCAACAAAGTGAAAAGACAACCTAAAGAATGGGAGAAAATATTTTCAAACTATCCATCTGACAGAGGATTAACACCCATAATACACAAGCAATTCAAACATCTCAACAGCAAAAAAAAAAAAAAAACGCTCATACTAACTGATTGTCAGGGAAATGCAAATCAATACTACAATGAGATATCATCTCAACCCCAGTTAGGATGACTACTATCAAAAAGACAAAAAATAACAAATGCTGGTGAGGATTTGGAGAAAAGGGAATTCTTATCCACCATTGATTGGATGGTAAACTAGTATAATCACTATGGAAAACAGTATGGAATTTCCTCAAAAAGCTACAAATAGAGTTACTATATGATATGGAAATCCCTCTACTGGGTATTTATTTGAAAGAAAGGAAATCAGTATGTCAAAGAAACATCTGCACTCCATATTTCTTGAGTCCTATTCACAATAGCCAGGATACAGAATCCTCTTTTGTGTCCATCAACAGATAAACAGATTAAAAAAATGTGGTATATATACACAACTGGCTACTATTCGGCCATAAAAAAGAATGAAATTCTATCATTCATGGCAACATGGATGGAACTGGAGGACATCGTGTCAAGGGAAATAAGCCAGGCACAGGAAGTTAAACACTGCATGTTCTCACTCATACGCAGAAACTAAAAAATGTTAATCCCATAGAAGCGAAAAGTAGAATAGAAGATACTAGAGTCTAGGAAGGGTAGGGAGAAAGGGAAATAGAGAGAGATTTTTTAAGGGATACAAAATCACAGCTGAACAGGAGGAATAAATTCTAGTGTTCTATACCACTGTAGCATCACTATTGTTAACAATAATATACAGTTACAAGGAGGAGACTGAATGTTACCAACACAAAGAAATGATAGCATTTGCTTATTCAGGGGAACAGCACTGCAATTAATTAATATTTAGATATTTAGTTCATATAAAAAATTGGACATACCAAAAACCAAATACTCATATAACTATTTATAAATGGATTATGCTGTAGAGAGAATTATAGATCAATGATCTCATGAAATCCAAGTATGTAAGGGGCATATGTGAGAGATTTCCAGAAATTAGTATGAAGATGAGTAGAGGCTAAAATGCAAAAGTTTATAGCAACTTTCAGAGAAATATTGAGAAAAAACTCAGTACTTTGGGAAATCTTTCTCTGTCTATATTTTAAATTACCCATTTAAAGATATTTATTTAATATTATTTAATAGAAATGTATAGAAATTCCCAGAGAAATGATAAATAATGATTGTCTACATTAGAAATTTGTATCTAAGAATATTTTAATTATTTTATACTTTAAATAACCAAGTTGAGAAATAAATTCATACTAAGCATAATTTAAACAATTTTAAAATTCTCATAGATGACTGTCATAGCATATGAAGAGTCTAATGACACAGATATAAAGTTTTTAAAGAAAAGATAATAATGGAAATAAACATTCATGCCTCAAAGACGAGTTTATAAATACAAGTGCATACAACTAAAAATGGAATCTGAATGTAAGAATCAGAGCCTTAGGAATTGTTCCATATTTGGGGAGTGAGAAAACATTACATATGTATCATGAGTTTTAAAAATCATTGAAATCACCTACCTGAAACAAATCTTAATAGACTTTATTAATTGGCTTTGGTTGGTTAGTTTGTTGTAATTTCATGAGCTGGTAAATTTCCTTTAGAAATTGGTGATTTGCCTAACTTTTTAGCTTTTTATTGTCTTATTCGCTGTAATTTGAGGGGGAGTTTCTTTTATGACACACCTGTTTACATGAGCTATGATTGCTAATTATGTTTATTATGATTATTACTGTTATTATTATTTAATTATTATGTCACCTGATTTCTTTTTGTTACCATTTCACAGCTCTATTTTCTCCATTTTACAATATATTGCTTTGGGGAATTTTTACAAAATAGTATATCTTCTCTGGGTACTTCACAAATTTAGTGTTTTTTTTAAATCATTGCAGGACCATAAGAAAGAATGCAGCAAAAATGAAGATTGTAAAATACTTTTAACATTTAAAAGTGAATTAGTTTCAATTCATGTTCTCAGAATTATCTGCGGGCAGTATTAGGTGACTTCTGTATACATAGTAGCCATCAGAGCAGGAGGCCACATTGAATCCTTTCCTTCTAAGTCCTTCAGAAGTATAGATTCCACATTTCATTACTTATAAAGCAATGGCTTTTTTTGCTTCTTTTATCTTGTTTTATTTTGCCTTGCTCTAGCTCATAGAAACAACCTTTAGAGAACTTACAAAGAATTTTATAGAATTTTATACTTATTTTAGAGGCAAAAAAGCAAAAAAAAAAAACTATAAGAAAGTAGATTAATTTTAATAAAAATAAACAGATTAACACAGCAGAAAGAGAAAGAAGCATATTATTTAAGGGAATCTGAAGAAAAGTAGGAAGTATGGTCTAGGACACATAAGAAATTGATAACATTTATTAACAAGTAAAAGTATGCATCACTTTTTCTCACTGCTTTAAAGATGATCTAATCAGATCATAGATATCCTCATTAATATCATAAATAGAGGGATCCCTCTCCATATTACCAGGACTGTAGAAATATCCTAAAGTGCTATAGATTAGAGGTCTAAATGGGACTTTCCCAGGAAACTTATCAGGTTTATAGCACTATTAACACTAATACCTACTTATAGTTAGAAAGAAATTTTATGACTTTTTCTGAGACTATAGAAACAACGAATACTGTGGCCTTTTCTAATTTTATTTTTTGACATGTAATAGTTGTACGTATTTGTATGGTGCATAGTGATGTTTCAATAAATGTAATGTATCATGATCGGAGCAGAATAATTAGTATATCCATCAAAACTAGGGCCAATATCAAAATAATATATGTAGTAGCTATTACCTATAATTTATTTTTATTTTAGATAATATAAAGTATACATGGTAATAAGTTTATTCTGTGAATATTCAAAATATGCTTAGTTTTCCCATACCATCATTCCCCACTAAGCCTTAGAGTATTTTAAATTCATAATCTATAAAATAGAATAATCTGTCTTTCTTATTTCAGATGTTTTATGAAAATTATGAGTGAAAGAATGTACATTTTCAGTTTTTTCAGCCAGCCTTCCCATAATGCGTTCAACTTCTCTCTTTACTGTATCTCAGCCTGAATTTTTTCATGTTTTTAGACTGTGCGATGATTTTATTTCCATAATTGCTTTTAAAATTGTTTTTTTTATCTGATCATAAATACACTTTTTAAGAATGCATGGTAAACACATAATTTGATTTTTCCTCTCAAATTATTGATGTAAACTAATAGTAATCAAAGAATGGGATTAATTACTACAATGATTTAAAAATAATCATTTGAAATATGCATTCAATGTTCAAAAACTATGATTAGAAAATGCAGTTGCGCATCTTTGCTGATTTTTTTAGGATAATAATTTAATGGGCTAGTTTTACTTTATTCATTTATAAATTGAGAACAATGTTTAGTAAACATTTGTTGAAAATGGATGTATGAAAAGCTTTGAGATATATGATTTGCAGGTATTAGAAAGTTACTTTCGTTGCAATATTAATAAACATAAATCTAATTAATGTTTATATTTAAAATGTGATGCTGTGATCTATTTTTGAAATTTGCAATGACTCTTTTGCCTTGTCAGTTACTGTTACAAATAACGAGTTCTTCTTTATGAAATAAAACACACCTAGTAGCATCTATTGATGGAGATTTATGATGTTACAGAAGCTATGACATAACTAAACCTTGTCATCTAAAAACAAATTTCATAATATCTAAAGTTTATCAATATTTTCTCCTTCCTAAGACCATTTACTTACTTTTGTCAGTATTTTAGTGCCATTTTGGTTTTAATATTTCCCAAATTAGTCATAATTATCACTCCTCCTTAGAGTCAGCACTTGGTCATTATGTAATCAGAATACAGTTTTAATATTAACCTTTAGATACTTGAAGATTCATCATCTTATGAAAAAATGCCTATTGGTTCAAAAAGTTAGTTCTCATAAAAGTGATATTAAAAGTCTCATGCTTTACAATCTTTTTGTCTCTTGCTAATTTAAACTAAAGCATCTGTAACTAATATAGTACGAAGCATGGCAAATATGTAATGAGAGTATTTTCTTGAGCTTTATCTTATATATTTGTGAATTCTAGAATTTAGTCACAGGTAAGAGTGAATGTCCTAAATCAAACTGCTAACATCTATAGCTACAGCCTCGGGATGACAAATACAGCTGTCACTAACTGGAACGCTTCTAATAATGGCCAGAGAGGATTTATTATTATGATTCTCTGTAAGACATTGTTTAGAAGTCTTGTTGCTGAGTATTATGCGCCAAGCAGTGCGAATTCACATTGTGTGTTATATACACTGTGTGCACTTGCACATACACTCTTTGTGTAGTGTAAATATACACGCTACGTACTCAGGAAAACGTAAGAATCATAATGTGGAAGATTTCCCTCAGCTCCCCATACCCTCGCCCAGATATGTTGCAACCTGAGTTTGGTCAATGACACATTTTCTCTTTGGAAATTTATTTACTCTTTAGTTATGATTAAGATCTAAATAAAAACAAGTAGCTGAACTTTTTCTATGACCGCATTCCTTATTTGCACATTTTTTCCTGAAATAATTTTAAACTCAGCTCCAAAGAAAAAATTACTCTTCCTGAGTTATTAGTCAATGTGTGTTGCAACCAATTCAAGCTCTTCTAAATATAGCTTTCTCTTGCTTGCTGTTCCGCTCCACTCTCCAACCCTGCAGCCCTGCTCTTGACTCAGGACACTGGTATGTGTGGGCTGTGTCAGTAGGACTCCCTGGCCCTCTGGCTTCTAGTTGGGTTACACCAATGATTAGCCTCCCTAGGAAATCTGAAGGGTAAAGGAGAGATATAGGTCAGGGAAATTATCCTCAGGCTCCCTTCCAGTAAGGTCATCGCTGTTGGCTGTGTTCCTTGACTGAAGTTGACTAATCCTCAAAGTTATTTTTTTCCTTGTTCCCATAACCTCATCTTACATATATATATATATATATATATATATATATATGTAAGTAATACTATATATTGATGCTAGTGCAGGAATCTGCACTAACATTTGAGTTTCCATTATACCTAATTAATACCTTTATAATTAATTTCTATGTAAATAAAACCTCTTCAAATTATCTTAATTGAAATATGTCATCTGTCTTTAGTTGAGATACTAATGGATACATTTGCAGCCAGAATATATACTTTAGTATATCCATGAGGATACAGTAAAGTGCTTGAAATCTAAACCAACAGTCACCTAAGAATTTTGTCAAAACAACCCCCTGACAATGTGTTAACAATTACTGGGATGTAATTATTAAATTCTCAGGAGAAGCCACAGTGCACAGCACAGACTACTGTGAAAATAATTTGGGTGCATTACTAATAAACAATGCATTTTTCAAAGACGTACTTCAAAATTAATAATATAATTTATATGAGGGAATAATTATTGAATTTTAAAAGGTCATCAGCTGTGGTCAAGAGTTCTATCTAACCTCACATATGTGCATTTAAAAATTAGTTTAAACAATTACATATTTTCATTAATTACTGTGTTTCCTATGTTCAAGAAATAAGGAGGCTGCACTACTTCAAAGTTTCTATTTAATTACTTTTTAAATAATATCAGATTTACATGTTATCTCAAAAGAAAAACAATACAGCATCAAAAGAAAAAGAAAAAAATTGTGTTTAAAATACATTTTATTTTATCTTCATGAAATATGTCACAGTCATTATGGAAATGAATAAAACCTGGATAAAAATGAAATTAAATAAAAAGAATATTAAGTATTTCAGTTAAAATTTGAGTATATTATTTATTTTACTTTTCATTTAGTTATGTTTTCTGAACTGCGACCTACGTACTAATTTATCAGTTTCCCTTCCCCAGTTCCACATTGTTAATCACTCAGTGTGTGAAGTGTAGGCTTACAGGATCCGGGCGTTTGGCTCAATTGGTTGGTGTATTTCTCTAAGGAAGCCAAAGATCTATGCCCAGTCTCAACAGGAGCCACTTAGTTTCACGCAGGAACAATAACTACATAATGTATCTTTAATTTCAACATTAACTGGTAAAAGTCAAATTATTTATATACAAGCTTATTTTCATCTTTTTGCTTGAGAAACTAGTCTCTATTCCATTAATAAAGATGATAATAGCATTAATAATACCATTAATAAATCATTTTAGCTTACCATTTTCCTGAATATAGCATTTTACCTTAAGCTCTGTCAAATGAAAGTTCCTTATTTTCCACATCTGACAAAATAGGGGGTAAAGAGGTCATGCAGGCTACCTTCTGGATCCCTGCCGTGATGATGCGATTTCCAAACCATGACTTCTTCACTCTTATGTAAAAGCATCTGTAAATCTGACATTCATAGCACAGTGCTACGTATCCTGTTCTCCTCAGCTTTTAACTGTTTATTTTGAAACATTTAAATTTACACAATTTTATAAAATATTATAAGAAAATTCTTACTTTTATTTATACTTTATGTATTTAATAATCTTTTATCTGTATTCTATCTATTTTATCTGTATTCTACAAATTTTATCAATTGCCTCACTAACGCTCTTTTTGTCTGATCGGGGATCCAATCAGGGTCACATGATGCTATTATTTGTCATTTTATTTTAAAGTTCTTTGAGTTGATATGGCTTTTTTTAAAATTTTTTGACAGTTTTATTAAGATATAATTCACTTACTATATAATTCACATATAAAATATGTGGATGTAATGGTTTTTATTCATCAATATGTGCAACCATCACCAAAGTCTATTTTAGAACACCTCATCCCTCAAAAAGAAATCCCATACTATTAGCCATCACTCCCCTATCTCTCTTTCCCCAGCCCTAAGCAAACACTGATAGTTTTTCAAACTTTGTTTTTTTCATGTTTGGCAAATATTTCATAGTAAATCCCTCCACCTAAATCTTGTCAGCACTTTAAACTCGTTTCATCCATTCAATGTCCTTGCTTGCCAAACATCTATTTCAGATTATTCAAATATTTTGGAATGCTTGCCTCTGTGATAGAAGCAAATAGAACCATTAACTCTGCAAGTTTATGATCTCCAAGACCAGTTAGGTCGCTAATAGTTCCAGTCCATTCTTTCTCTTTTTCCTTCCAGGGAAATAGAAATCGGCCCTATGGGCAACCGTATATACATCAAGGAAATCAAAAAACTATCTCCCTTTTCACATGCTTATCACCCTGTTTATGAGTGATCACTGCTTCTTTTCCAGAGACAAACCTTACCATGCTTTAATGTCCCTGCCTCCTGGATAAAGATTATAGAGTTACCCAATCATCAAATTAATATCATTTCAAATTCAGAAATGTTCCCCTCTTTTTAAATATGTCTTTAATATCATAAAGCCCCTGTCAACTTTACGTTATTGAAATGTTCCTGGTTGTCCCCTGGGGTATGATTCATCTTGCTACAGCAAACTAAATAAAACTAACTTTGTTTCTATAAAAATGTGTTCTGGATGAGTTTTGGTTGGGGATGGGGGGATTTCATACTATCTTGACACATTCCTTATTTTTTTAATCTTAATAAACTTTCCTCCTTTTAAACATTCTTTGCTCTTTTTCTCACTTTCCCTGACACTTTCCCTTTCCCCTTTGTTCATAAGATGCTCTCCTGTTTCCCAAAGGAAATATAAGTCTTTCGATAATAATTTGCCCTGCCTGTATCACAGAGAATGGGTTGCCATTCTCTATGGGCGTAAAACTCGAGGTAAAAAAAAAAAAAAAATGTTTATCATTTTCAAGCCAGAAAAGACAATAGTGTGGGGTAGAGCAGTAAGGTAGAGTTTCTGAGAAGTGGACAGAATTCAGAGAAATCAAGGAGGTGCAATCATGCGCTTAAAAGCCAATTACTGGACCCTTCACTCCCACTACAGATCCACAGGTTTGAGACAGCGTGAAAGAGAGATGAGGCACAGTGAACAGGAGTTTGCTTTCATGATACTAGACTGGACGTTTTGTTAACTGAGTAGAGATTTTTCTTGTGACTGAAAGTGATGCTACTCTGCACAAAATTGTAAGGTCTGCTTAAGAGTTCTTTCTAAAGTAGTGAAGAAGAAATAATATATAGAATATGTAGAAAGAGACAGAAAAAGAAAACATATAAAGTTACTTTTTCTGTTTTGCACTACCTTGAATTCAACTGATTCAGTTTGTTGCATATGCATGTTATTTTACTACTTCCTGATTTTTCCATTTTAGATATTATCTACTGTCTGTTTACTGTGTAACATGATGCATGCTGTGGTGATGAAAAGGCACCCCTTTCTATCACTCCATCCCCCTCCACACACGTAGAAAACTCAAATAGTCACACATATACAAAGACTTTCTCTGTGTGTTCCAAATTTTCACCAGAAAAGTATCTGTGAAAATTATTTCAAGCTTTAGATAACAAATTATTCCTCCCAAATGAATAAGGGTTCGTATCTTTTAGGCAACTAGGAAACTATTAGTCCATGACGTTTTTAACTAAATTCATGGTTTGATTTTGTTTTGTTTTTTTGCACAGCATAGATAATATGAATTTGTGCTGCAAATCCACACGAGGGCATGTTTATGATAACTTTGCATGAATAATTATTTTAATTCCTTGACTGTGTGATACCACTTTCATTGCAGTCAGCTAAGGTTGAGAGGTTGGACGTGTTTGCTTCCAGAGGGGATAAACTGCAGGATCTCTGCTACAAGGGGTTTTCGTTTTTTTCAACTTTTCCTTTGGTTTTGGGGATTGCCTTTTATTCCCAGCAGTTTGAAAAGCAAATCACAGCCTAAACCAGGTCCTGTAAATTACCCCAAAGCTGATGACCTCTGTGGGTTCCCGTCTTCTCTTAGATTTTAGCTGAGTAAATACTATTATGCAAAGTTTTCAATATCTTTACTGAGAAATACCCATATTTCTTCCTAAAGTAATTTAAATTCCTTTTTTTGTTGTTGTTTTTACTATTATGGCCAGCTAAGTATGTTTCTTCAAAATGCATGTAGACAGCTACATATGAGAAAGAACAACCTCAGTAACACATTGATATTATTATGTGATAAATAACATTTAGCCTACAATAAATAATTTCAAGACCAGCTATCCAGAATGCACAATGCACAAATCTTATAAAAATCTGTTTGATATGTATGTATGTGTATATACATATATATATATATATATATATATATATGGATGTGTATGGATGCATCGGTGTATAGAGATGCAAAAATATACACGTACATAGCAGTGGTAATTTCAACTTATAAATAAGCAATAATAAACTTTTTAAAATAACTATTCTGAGCACTTTTATGCATTATAATCTTATAATAGAGACTCAAATAAAAAGTCTCTAAATTATAAGCAAATCTTTTCAGAGTCAGTTTTTTATAGTACAGCTATATTGTAAATGAATGTTTCTTGAATTAGAATTTAGGGAGTTTATTTTGTAACAGTTCCAATTTTTCCCTTGCTAATGTTGAAAAATAATATATTTTTGTTGTCACAGTGTATTCATAAGAATACATTATGATATATTTATAGGAATAATATTTAGAAATATCCCATCTGATCCTAGTTGTAGGGATTTCTTTTATTATTAAATGAAACCATCTCTTTAGAATGCAATGATCCATGTAAACAGTCAGTCCATTAAATTTATTGAAGGAACCACAATAGAGTTAAATCTACAGGTGACTAGAAAACTGGATCTTATAGGTGCTTTTAGCAAGGATTCAGGCTCAATCATAATGGGCCAGGTTCAAAGGACCAGTATAAACACCAAATAAAAGTCAATCTGTTTGCAGTATTAGTCACAAAACCACTTGCTTATTTTTTCAGTTTATTTCACAGTGTACATTTCTTTCTTTTATGACTTTCATCATATTTCAGACTATTTTCCTCAGTAAAAGTTATCAGTCCAAAAGCAAAATCTACTTTCTATATTCCTGGGTTTTAAAGTATAATAGAGAAACTATTGAGAAATGTAACCCTTTTGGATGTTTATCTATCAATGCTGAAATTAATCCTAAAGATTATTTTTCCAAGTAGGAACAAATGTTTTATTTATTTAGGTTATACAATTTAAAAGATAAAAATCGCCTAGCTTCAGTGTTTATATAGAATTCTTTTAAAAATCTGCTGATAGAGAAATCTAATTCTTTAGCAATACATGTCAGGTACATAACTTCTCTTGAAAAATAGCAAAGTAAAATGAAAAAGGAAGAAAAAAGGAGGGAAGGAAAGAAGTAAGGAAGGGAAGGAGGAAGAAAAGAAGGAAGGAAGCAAATGAAAAAGGAAGGAAGGAAGGGAGGAAGGAAAGATAGAAAAGGTTAGACATGAGAACTTACCTCTGGGGCAATGAATTCATGATTCGATGAAAAGTTATTTGCAAAATATGACCACTACACAGAGTATTTTTGTATTACAATTTTAAGATTTGAGGACTACATCAGGAAATTAAAATATGGCACAAATGAATGGGATACTTTAGTTCATCTGGCATCTACTATGTACCCACAGTTTCAGAACTAACAGATGAAGAGTATGGAGATGAGACAAACTTGAACGTCTTCCCCATCTCTAAAAGTATAGGAGAGAATATTTCTATATGCAGCCAGCAATAAATAAAAATGAGGTGATATACAAAGCCCCTAAAAAATATCTTCTGGGTCCATCCCCTGCTACCCTTCTAGTCTTTGACAAAAAAAAAAAAAAAATATATATATATATATATATTTGTGTGTGTGTGTGTATATATATATTCTATTATTCTGAAATAAGATCTCATTTTCCTTTCGAAGCATGCTTTCATCATGCCTCTGTGCATTATTATTGTAAGCAGTTTTCTCTGTAGTTTTCTTCTTTCTATTTTTTTTTGGGGGGGGAATACTAAGTGATATTTGATATAGAAGAGAAAATAAATAATTGCTGAATAGAAAAGTGATGATATTTTCAGAGGAGTTTCTCTAATCTTAAATAATGAGTAATCAAGTAGAAATTTGGAGTAAAATATTCAAAGTAGAGAAAAATTATCCCCAATTCGGGCCATGCTTCCTGCTTTCTGAACAAATCAGGCACTTTTCTCTTTCAGAGTTTTGGGATTTTCTGTACCCTCTAGAGCAGCAAAGAACTGCATTTTCTCCTGGCTATCTTCTTTGAGTATTTCCTTAAATGTTACTCAGCGAAGCCATCCTATATAAAATGGTAACTGTCTGTCACAACATACTTCATTTTGCTTATTTGCTTTCCTTTTTCTCCTCAGATTTATCACCATTAATAAATTATTTCTTTTTTAAAAATTTGGTTTCATATTTATCTTCTGTGTATTCCACACAGCAGTATACTTAAAAATTAAAAAACTAAATTTGAAACAATTTGTGAAGTACATTACAGCTGATTTATTTTGTTAAAAACAAGCACCACATGTACTCACCATCAAATTGGTATTAACTGATCAACACATAAGTGCACATATGAGAATAACATCTATTGGATGTTGGACAGGGGGGGGAGGGAGGAGGAGGGAGAGGGAACGGGTATGTGCATACACAAAGAGCGCAATGCGCTCCACCCGAAGGATGGACATATTTGAAACTCGGACCTGGAGGGGAGGGGAGGCAAGGAAAACATACATAATCTAAGCATCTGTACCCCCATAATATGCTGAAAAAAAATAAAAAAAATAAAAATCAATAATAAAATATGAAAAAGTGAAAAAAATTGTTAAGGACATGAATAGAAAGTGCTCAGAGATTTAAGTATAAATAATTCATAAAATATGGAAAAATCTAAAAAATTCATAAGTTAAAAATAAAAATTAAAAATCATATTATTGCCACGTGGTTTTGTCGGGTTGCAGTCTGTTCTCAGTTCTTGGTGAGCTCTTGGCTGAAGAATGACCAGACATACCAAAAGCAAGACAAGCGGGAACGTTTATTGAGGAAGAACAAGACAGGTTTACAGAGCAAGAGCAAGGTATAGGTTCATAGAGTAAGAGCAAGATATGTTCACCACAGACTGCGAATGGACCCTGTTTTTTAACAAAAGGGCCTTAGTTATGGTGTGGGGTCTTGTTTTGTAATGTCTAAGCTGGGCCCTCCTCCTAGTTCAAACTTCACCATGAAACTACTTTGATGGACAGTTGGGAGTTATATGACCTGAGTCTTACTACGCATGTGGATTTCGCATGAGCCTCTCTTAAAGCCCATTTGGAGGATGGGGGTGAATCGCAATGTAGATTTAAGCTAATAAAATGATAATTAGCCTTAGATAGTCCTAGGTCCCCTTCTAGACCTATTGTATCTGTGCTCCTTGGCCTGGGCGCTAGGGAATCCTCTGCATTCTTTTGCAGTTGGTGCACGAAATCCTGATCGGTAGATTGGTAGAGTGTTTCCTCCTCCCACAGATGAGGCAATTGCTCGGGTCACCCACCTTTTTCCCCAGGAGGGGCCAGAGGTCCCTTGCTGTCTGCCTAATAGTTTCAGCTCCAGCATACAAAGAGACGTTATCACTCTAATTCTTACAGCAAAATAAAAACTGGACAAACTAAAGTCAATTATTTTTCTTTGAACTGTAAGGGGTATGAGGTCACTGGGCAAAAATATCTGTAGAGACACATGAATACTGAGAGTCACAGCTGAGACCATCTTGCCTGAATCAATTGGGAGCCATAAGCTGGTAGGAACACTTAAGTGATAATTTAATGAATTACTGGAGGCTGAGTGTGCACAAGTTCAAGAGTAGAAGCTCTGAGTTCTAATCCTGGGAGTACTCCCCACACACGTACACATTTTCGTAGGTTTTACCTCCAAGAGCTCCACAAGATTCTCATGTCGAAGATCAGAGAATACGCCTGTCACATCTTGGGCAAGGGGATGAGAAATGTAACCATTTTGAAATACTCGCAGAAAGTTCTTCATAACGAATGCCAGCACTCCTAGGGAAAGTACTTTATCAAGACTGAATCTGGATTGGTAGAAAGACAGTTAGTTCTCTAACTCCCATCCCTTCTAGCATTGCTATCTCACCGAAGGTGGTGGGGGGCGACAATTCTAGTTTGGAGGCTTCTAGTCCAGCATGTAAGGAAATTAGAAGTCATTGTTCCCATCCACAAAACAAGAAGAAGAAAAAAAAAAACTGAACAAGCTGAAAATCAACTCTTAGACCCATTAGAGAGGGGAAGACACAGGACAAAGCACTGTCCTCAAAATTGGAAAGACAGGCAGATACAGAGAATGACAACTTACTAGAGCAGAATCTCACAAACAGAAACTTATGTGGAAGCCAGTAAAGGGCAGGGATATCTAATCTGTAATTAATGAATTGTTAGTGTCTCAGTATGGATAAGTTTTAGAGTTAAAAACTCTGGGTGGTGGGAGCTGGTCTTGGAGATTCCCCTCTTGCTTTTGTGAGCTTTACTTCCAGGAATTAGGTTCTTACAGTGAAAATCAGGGGGAAATTCCCTCTTGCTCCTAGCAGAAGGAGGGGGAAAAATAACCATATTGAAGTAAGCCTAGAGCATTCTCTTATTAACATGATTTGCCTTAAAAAGAAACTATTTTATCAGTCTAGCTAACTGGGGTTTTAACAAACTCTAACAGAGCAGGGGAAGGCAATAACCAACTTCAGCTCCTTCTAGTCTTCCTGTCTCAACTAAGAGTAGGGCAAGGGGGCAGGGCTAAGAAGCACTTCGGCAGTTCACAGCCCAGGGATAGAGATTCACTAAGACACTGAGATCTCATCATAGACCATAGAATTCTTCTCCTCCCCACATGCTTCATCACCACATCAGTAGGGCACCTGTATAATGACAGGGGAATGCAACTGAAATATTAACAAATTTCAGAGCTTATTTAAAAAGAAATTTCTAGAGAAACTCAAATACAACAAGGGAGACCAAAGCAGGGATAGAAGAGGAAAATTTAGCCTCTGACATCTACAGCTACAGCAGTGAACACAGCTTAAGCTCTAGCCAATAAACATAAAACCTCATTAAAGGCATATGGACCACTATTCCTGGACCCGATATGTCATATCTAGCTTTCAACAAAAATTCACAAGGCACAAAAAAAGACAAAAATACACATTTAGAAGAGACAGACCAAGCCTCAGAACCAAGACTGAGACATGATAGACATATTTTAATTATCAGACCTAGAATTTAAAATATCTATGATTAATATTCTAAGGGCTTTAATGGAAAAAGTGGACACCATGCAAGAACAGACGGGAAATGTAAGCAGGCAGATGGAAACTCTAAGAAAGAATAGGAAGGAAATGCTGTAAATTAAAGACACTGTAACAGAAACAAAAAAATGTAAGTATTATTTCAGTTACAAAACTAATAGGTTTTGTTTAAAGCCTTTTGTGTGAAAGTTTGTGAATGTTGGAGAATTTCTTTTAGACATTGGTTTTATTTTGGAATAAAATAAAAATTGAGTACTAGGGATTCAATCTTCTTTTATTGTATTTATAAGTCTTAAACTCACTAATTAACATTATTTCTCTTCATACATATATATACACATACACATACATATTTTGTCTACATCAACTGTTAATAGTTTGATTTGGCTCTAATATTGAATTAAAGTCTTTATCCACTTCTGTGAGTACATGAAAAAGATCTCTATGCCAAAGTTGTGATTAACTTTACAGATTCAGAGGAATTATGGAAATGCATCACGCAAATGCCTACTTGTCAAAATTATTCCATGACCTTGTGCTTAGGCTGAGTTTTAAATAATTCAGTGATGTATTGAATGAATAAATTTGTATTGCTTGTTACTCTAAACAGTCACGCATTCACTTTTCTTTGCCGTTTTTAATAAAGCCTCGTTTTCTAATATTCATGAAATATTGCATTTCAATTAAATTACATAGGTTTTGAGAAAATAGTTTGCTCTAAGCTGTTTAGTCTTGACACCAACTGTCATTTACTTTTTCTTTTGTATAATGCCCAGGGAGGCTTTGAGTACAGCTAATGCAAAGCACTGTCACTCTTTAATGAGATACTTTTTGATCATATACAAACACAACACTGTCTGAGGATTAGAATAATAAATGGAAACAATATTTTGTTTTGGGGGTATGATATATCAAAATATGCAAAAATACGCTATTGTAGCAAAATACACTATTGCTAATTTAGTGGAAATTATGCATGTGCAGTCCCAACTTACCTGAATTTCAAGTGTATGTCTGTAAATACATTAGATTGTCTCAAACTTATCCTTTGTCTCACACTCACATTACCTGTGTTCATGACACACAAATAAATGTTCAAGTAGATCTTTACATTATTAGACTTATTTAACATTTGAAAACTATGTGCTGTCATGCAGCTTTTACATTTCACTAACCTGTCAAATCTGCCCTATATTTCATGACATTCATGCCTCAAATAGTTTTGATGTTCTCAGGTTATTTCTTTCTGAGTCACAGTTTTAGTTCTAGAATAAAAAAAGCTGTCTGTAACTAGAAATATTAAATAGCAACAATAATAATTTTGGTTTACTATGTCTGGTACTTTTTATACATCCTATATGTAATTGTAATACAGATACTTAATGAACTAGATTTATTTTGATTGTAGTATATTTTTAGTCAATTTTAGGCATAATGAAACTATTCTCACCATCTGATTAAACAAAAGCAATACAAAATTGAAATGTATGATGATGGTTTACACATGGAAAGCCATGAATTAATGGTATCTACATATTAATAAGCACTGTCCAATTGTCTTTTTAAAAACGTTATTTATGATACCATTGAGTTTGATAGCTTTGAATCATTTCGCATTAAAATTATTGGCATTTTCATAACAAAACATCCCTTTCAGGTACACTCTCACTCGCCTAAGCTCTCTTCTATAAGGGCAGGTGGTTTCAGGCAGCTGGGACTTGATGCCACAAAAGAATTTTAAATCTACTCCATTGTGGTGTTCTTAGAAAAAGACAGTCAGGATCTGCCACAAGAATTTTGGAAAGCATTTTCATTTTTACAAAAAGCAAGGAAAAATAGCCCTATTCATTTATTTTAATTCACCTGATCTATGCATAGCAGCCATTCAGAATAGGGTAACTTCAGGTAGCTCCAGCTACACCACCACCACTCGTTCTCTTTTATGTACATGATTAGTAGACCAATATATGACAATATAGGTAAATACAGTGCAAAATAGTATCTATATAAGGATTTTAAAATTTTTAAGGGAGATTTTTTAAAAAGATTACCTCATTAATGCAGATTGATATTTTCCTCAGCTTCTATTTAAAAACTCATTTTATCTCCAGCCACATAAATGGGCAGACCTCTAGTGTGGGCCCTGAGTTTCCATCCCTCTGGTGTACATGCCCTGTATAATTTATTCTGTTTGAATATGAGGGAACCTATGAAAATAATAGAGTAGCAGCTGTCTTCATTGTTCTCTCATATGGCAAAAATGATGATATAGTCACCCCCATGATTATATTACAAAGACCCTTGTCTATTACACCGAACAGGAGAGATAGTCTCCTGCTGGGTTTGAAGAAGGAAACTACCATGTCTGTGAGAGCCATGTAACTAGGATCTGAGGGTAGCCTCTAGAACCTGACAGCAAACCCCAGCACACAGTTAGAAAACAGTGAAAGCCTTATTCCTACAACCACAAACAAACGACTTCTGCCAACAACTTAAATGAGCGTGAGGAGCCCAAACCTTAGATGAGATTGCAGCTCCAGCCAACACTTCAGTATTGGTCTGGTAAGACTTTGAATAAAGGACCTGGGTAACCCATGCCTGGTTTCCTTACCTTCAGAAACAGTGAGATAAATGTACGTTGTTTCTAAGTGCTGATTTTATACTGATTTGTTATGCTACAATAAAAAAGTATTACATACAAGAGTTTTAAATTTCAACAGATATCAAAAATCATTATAAATATTGAAAGTATTTTTAAATGTATAGCATTTTTGTTTTAATGTATTTGAAATTGTACATATAAATTATAAGTAATATACATTCAAAAATACAATTATATTTGTAAACATGTGTGTGATATGTGTGTATATGCTCATGTGCTTACATATAGATACATATACATGCTTACATACACACTCACATACAAACACATATACAAAGACACATCACAGATATGTATCTGCAAATGATATGGGGAGATAAAGTCCTAAATGAAGTGAAAGTTTAACATTGATCATCATTATGTATTTTGTTCAGAATTAAGGAAGAATGCCTGCACCAGAAAATAGAAAAGATTGTTCACCTGAGGAGTTCATTATCTACCATCTTCTAATGCAGAAAATCAATGTTGCTGATTATATACCCATATAGTCCCATCATAAAAAATAAAGATATGAGCTATTTAATTGAATAAGGTATATTGTGTCTTAAACAATGAAGTAATGTCATTGCATTAAGTACTAAAATGTAAATAAGTTCATTTATATAAAAACTGATCATTTTGTATTGTTTATAAACTTAATAGGGATAAACACAATGAACAAAAACTAGTGTATCAAACATCTATTTTTAGTGACTATTATACTATTTTTAATCTTTTTTTTGCAGTGACATTTTTACACATTAAATATAAGAAGGCTAGATTTAAATGTAAATGAATCCATTTCCACGATTTCCTTTTATATTTATATGCATACTTCTCCGTCTCCTAAATCATGAGGTAAGATGTGGGAGAAGGAAAGAAATTATAACTAGTGTCTCATTTATAACAGAAACAGTATTTTGGAAAGACAAAAATTCAGCTTTTGAAATAGACACCGGAGGTGGCCATAATAATACGTTTTATTATAATAGATGCTTCAACTGAAAAATGAAAGGTAGTTTAAATTTGTAGAACTTCAAAATAATGACATTTTCTTTCTAAGAAAAGGTTTTTAGTGTGATTACAACCTACGACCTGGAAAACTTTTCTTAGTATTATTTACCTCAGTTGTTGTGCTCTTTCCTTTCTCATAGGCTTCCAAGCTGTAGATGAAGGAAAAATGTAAATATTTTGATGAAAATGTATTAGGTTAGCCTAATCAAACTATGAGAACCTGCCTTATTTAATGTAGTAGTTTACTTTGTTTTAATTTCAAAATATTGTGGAGATACAAATGTTTTTGGGTACATGGATCACTTTTATAATGTTTGAGTCAGGGTTAAAAGTGTGCCTGTCACCCAGATAGCGTTCATTGTACCTGTTAGGTAGGTTTTCACCTATCCTCTTCTTCTTCCCCCAGCCCCGCCCCCGTTGTTTTATTTCCTATGAGATTTGCTTCCCTCTATGCACATGTGTCCTCATCAGTTAGTTCTAATTTAATAGTAAGTACATGTAGTGTTTGTTTCTCCATTCTTTAGATACTTCGCTTAGGATAATTGTCCACAGTTCCACCCATTATTGTTGCAAAAAGCATTAAGTCATTCTTCTTCATGACTGAGTAGTATTCCATGGTATATATATATACCATATTTTGTTAATCCACTCATGAATTAATGGACATTTGGGTTGATTCTGCATCTTTTTAATTGTGAATTGTGTCACAATAAATATTTGAACTCAGATGTCTTTTTATAAAATGATTTATTTTTCTTTTGGTGAATATCCAGAGTGGGATTGCTGGATCAAATGGTAGGTCAATTTAGTTCTTTGGGAAACCTCCATACTGTTTTCCATGGAGGTTGTACTAACTTGTAGTCCCACCACTTTTTAAAATAATTATTTTAGAGCCATCATGTATGCTGAATTTCCAATAAAATGTATTTTACATGTATCATCAATATCATTGATTCTTATATTCTCATTAAAAAATAATAGCATACTCTTTCATTAGTGTTAGATTAACCATAATATTGTTCTTCCTACTTATGAACTTATAGAAATTAATCTAAAATATTCCTTTCCTTAGATTTGGAAATTCCAAGGAGAAAATGAAAATTTATCTCTGGTTTATCAATTCTGAAATATGTATCATAGTCTAGCATCAGGTGAATATATTCAAACTACAGTATTCGATTTATTCTATCAATGGGCTAAAGTTAAAAGGCCTGCAAGTCTATTTTGAGATGTTAATTAAAAGTTTAGATAAGCTATTCTTAATGGATTCATTACCTTATTTTTCAGTTTCAGTTATATTTTGTCTTCAAAAGTAGCTGTAAATTCGGATAACTCTAGAAGCCAAGTACGTTGCTCTTAATTTGTTAGAGTAAACAAATAATTACACGCTTCAGAATAGAAAGGAATTAAATAGCCACCACACTTAACTCTATTCTTTAAATAGATCATTGTTCTATAAAGCAAAATTGTTTGAATATGAGCATATGATTATTTGATGATGTACATTACATTTTATGTTCTCTTGAAAAAGCTATTGATGCTTATTTGATTTGGGACAACTTATAAAGAAGTCTTGTGTACATCTTTAAAATATGAGAAAGAAATTAAAAAATTATAAAAATAAAATGATATTTATAAACCAATTAGAATATAAACATGCAAGAAAATTGAACACATTTGAATAGATAACTCCCAGTTTTTTAACTTTCTCATAGATAAATTAAGCTTTTCTTTATTAGCATTCCAGAAACAGACAGAACCATGCAAGCCAGCACATACCCCCCCACACCCACCCACACACGCCCCCCTTGACATTTAATTATCCTTCCTATGTAAATTCACTAAACACACTAACAAGCAAGAGATGATTATTATGAGCCGATAGCTTATTACTATTTATACTTTAAATACCAATGGAAAAATCAGGAAAATGAATTAATTTGTGTTGCTTACATATGTTTTGTTAAATATGCTTATTTGTTTGTACGAAATGTAATGGCTTCCTTCATGTATTATAAAGACTAGTAGTGTCCAAAAGAAATTAAGAATATAAAATATAGAATATGCTCAGATTTGGCATTTATTTTATTTCACAGAAATCCCTGTCTTTGGTCAAAATTAGTACTATATATATATATGTAGTACATAGATAAAGATTATGAAGACAATAATTTTGAGTATTTACTGTTCTATTTTACAAATAGTAATCAGGTTATGTCCAGAATAATTATGTATTATGCTTTTATCATTTTATAATTTGTGCAGAATGTTAGAAGTACAATTTTGTCTCATCCATCATGTTGCAAACTCACTTTATGTACAACAATACCAAACAGTAATTAAATGGCATTGGTTGATGAATAATTTTACAAGGACATAACATTTTGCAGGATCCTATTCATGCATATTTTACCATCAGTAGTGAGTGATCCTTTGCAGCTTCCTGTAATTTACTCTGTATTTGACTTTTAAATTCTCAGGTCTAAAAGTAAAAGCTATTTACTTTTAATATCTAGGACATAATCATGCTGAAAAGTAATTTAAATTATGTAGTAATTTCCTTTCTTTAAATATTGTTAGGTGACATGGGGCTGAACCAGGAAAGTAAAATGTGGACCAACTTATCAACATTTAATTTGCAAGTGAGAAATTTAACCTAAAGTAACAAATAAAAAGTAGCTTAATAAAATTGGCCTTAATGAGCTTTGAATATCTAATCTGTCCAAAGAATATTTCTTACCAAACAAAGACTGAATAATATTGGCTGTAGTATGCAGAGGCTAAATGACCTTCTGACTATATTACAGTTTTATCTTGCTTTTATTTGAGGTAGCTTAGTGTATTTTTCTACATGTTAAAAATCCTACACACTATTCATTTTTCTAGAATTTTGAATGTGCCTAGCTCAGCTTGCATTCTTTCTTGAAACTAATCTTATGGAGTTAATGGTTGGAAAAAAAATGTCAACAGTTTGGAAATACGAAGATTAAATCTGTTGGATTGTAATTTCATAAAAGAACACTTTCTGATATTCAAGTCAATAAACAAAACTCAGAAAGTAAAGAATACTCAGAATTCTATCTTGAAAATACATTTTTAAAGATATTAATGTACAACTGGCATTGATAGCTTTTAAAGCTGCTTCTTTTACAAGATACCAATTCCATAGCCTAAAAATCAATAAAAATGACAATTAAGAAGAAACGTTATGAAAATGTTACTTTTTTATGTAAAATTAAATTCACCTGCAAAATAAACTATCTCCTCATTTTCAATTGAAATTTTAATATTTAATGAAACAAAAGAAAAGTCACTTTCCATATTTACTCTAAGGGCAAAAATATCTGTGTAAAATTTGAAATTAGAGACAAACTTTGTGAAATTTTTGTTGTAAAATTTAATTAATAACTAATACATTAATAATTTAAAATATAAAATATAGTTTGTATATGTAAAAATAGGTTATTACTGTGAAGAGCTAAAGTTTAAAAGATCATTGTTCTAAGTTCATATCTGATCATAATATTTGAGCTCTGGGAGGGGAATTTTAGGTAAATTTGGTAAGATAGACAATACTGTGTAATTCAGGTTTAGAAGGTACTCTTGAGACGTGTTTAGGATATACTATTTCTGACTTTTTGGATTCCTTATAGTCTTCCTGAAGAACAGACCTACTAATTGGATACTCACATAGCCTCAAACTTCTTTCTACCTGAAGGCCTTCACATAAATATTATACTATGTCATCATCGGATTCTATTATCCCATCTCTCTTTTTTATGACTCTTATCCATCATGTGTAAAGTGATGTAACTTCCTTGCTGAAGATTTCTCTAAGCATCATTCCACTTCCCCAGGATCAGTAAGGTCCCTCAATTATTATACATACTCTCTAAACACCATGTGTTTGATTACCTTTGGTGGTACTTATACATTTTATTAATTTATATAACATTAGTCATTTTTTTACTGTAACTATAAGGCCCATGATATCGGGGATTTCTTTCATCATTTCCAGCTTTGTATCTCTCACTAAAGTGCACATTTACTAACTATCACAGATTTTGGATAGAATTATTGATTTCAATAGTTTGAATATAATTCTGGTGTTGATGGATTATGAATATATTGATTTCTATCTTACATTAATAGATTGATGACCATACATTTGTGTGTATATATGTATGTATATAAAACAACCATTTCAACTATTTTAGCTTAATTGAATCCAGATTTTATTGGCAAACAAAATTCAAAAGCTATTATAAATCTTTTGACTAACTTTTTTAAAATCCAACTTCTTTTAGACGATGAGATTCTTATGCCATTAGAATTTATCGTGTGAGTGAAAATATATAGTAACTATGAATCACTATTACATGTTGATGAAAATGAAATATTAGAGAGTCCCAAATTCAGATTCTTTGCTCTCAGCTGCCCTTACCACACTACTTGGAAAATTATCCTGCAAAATTCCCTCTAAATCTCTCCTCTGAATAACTATCTCACTAAACATCAGATCTCAGACCTGCCCAGGAGCTGACCATTCCCTCCTGTTCATTCCACTTGACTAAGTTTTCAGACTTGTTGTAAACTCTTGTAAAAATTATTATACAGTTTTTCAGGTTTTTTTTAGCATATTTGCCTCCAATATTACACCTTGTTATATTAAGAGCAGGGACAGTGTTTTATTCAATTCTATGTCTCTAACTATAAACAGTAATAAGCTATCAGCTACAAATAATCATCTGCTGTTTATTAGTGTATTTAGTGAATTATATAGCAAGGATAATTAAATGCTTATATGTCAGGGATGTGCGTGTGTGTGTGTGTGTGTGTGTGTGTGTGTGTGTTTGCATGCGTGTTTCTGCCTATTTCTGGATGTACACAAGAGTTCTTTATAAGCTGACTCAAATCAAATAAGCATCAATAGCTTTTTCAAGGGAGCATAAAATGTAATGTACTCCATCAACTAATCATATGCTCATCTTCAAAGAATTTTGCTTTATCTAGAACAATGATCTATTTAAAAAATAGGGTTAAGTATCGTTAAGTATGGCTACTTAATTCCTTTTTATTCTGGAGCAATTATTTGCTTATGGATAGTGAAATGCAGTATGTTTTCAATGTTTATATCAATGCCTTTGTTTGACAATAATGAGAGCCCATCTAAGAATTTTAATTTGATTTTAACTGTCTGCTATACCTCACTGGTTTCAATAGAAAACAATTAAGTTGATGACTTTTTGTAGTACAGTAACATAATGAAGAACCCAACCTAGACTCACAGACAACTTTCATGGCAGGAGTTGGGGTGATGGAGTTCCCATTCCTCCTATTTTCTCAGATAGCGACCTCACTTCCTATCCACCAAATTCCTGCTAATCAGAGGCTGATTTAATAAAAAAAAGAAAAGGAGATGGAAACAATGGAATAATATATAAACATTAAAAGGAACTTCCTCTAATTTGCTGGACAGCAGGACACCAAAATTGCTCTCATCATTTTGCTACGGAATCATATACGAAGGTTGACGACTCCCTGCTTCTTCACTCATCATACCTTACTCACCGGCCTTTATTCTTCCCTCATTGTAGCTTTTCCTCACGTCTCTGTGTTTTTTCTCCGCTACCTTTTAAATGGCAATGCTCTCACGAAAGCCTTATTCTAGGTAAGAATAAAAAGAATACACCATTTTTGCTTATTTTCCATAACAGAATTTGTTAGTGTTTTTATTTGCATAATAAAATTTTTTGAAACACTTACAAATCCTATTCTCAATTAATGATGTAGTCCAACTATATAAGTGAATTAATTGTATAACCACATTTATATTTATTAATATCAATTCTTAATTTAAAAATGAATTTCACTGTCTCCTTTCCCTTTTACATCACCACCAAATTTAACACCAGCTTATTGTCTATTAATGTTTGAAATTTTTGTTAGTGATAAATATTTAGTTACATGAGGATCTATTTGTATTCATTTGGAACATTCTTTTACTTTTCTTTACAGGTTTGAAAAAATCGGTTTTTTTTTCTCAAAAACTGTTTTTTAAACAATACAATGAGATAATTTTCTAAGGTAATTGCATATGGCTTCTTGACTTGGAAATAAATAGCAGAAAGTGTACATCAACGTTTTATTTATGATATTATTCAATATGTTCACTGCCATTCACTGATAACGTCACAAATCACTTTGTTACCTCCCACTGCTTTCCATTCAGGCTGTTATTACTTACTCTCACGTTCTGCAACCACTTATTATATCATCCAGTGGAGGGTAACCATCACATTTGAAAGCTTTCCCTTTCACCCCACCCCTTGATTGACAGAATTCCTGATTTCTATTAAGAGTGGACTCATTTGTATGTAAAATATTTGGTAACATCCAATTGCTTGCATAAAAAATGTAAAATAAACAAGAATAAATGCAATTTTTTCCTAGTTTCAACTGACAAGTACTGGATATTGTACACATTGAAGAAATCCTCAGAGGAATTTTTGTGTGTATGACTATTTTTAAAGCATTTAAAAATATGTACCTTCAACTAAAAACCAAAGAAATAATTTTAAAAAGGATATATCAATAACAGAGGCATCCTGGATTATTTGATTTTGAGGCTTGAAGGTAAACATCATTCAAGTGACAGATAGATGGATCTATGCCTCCAGCTGTACCTCTGCATGTTGAACTGCATATTTTTGAATGTGGCAGCAAAAGGTTGCATGCCTACTGGTTATGTAGTTAAATAAAACACAATCTGTATTCACAGCTTGCAGATAGGACAGTTAGATCACAGAAATCATTCACGTGTTAGTATTTTAATGTTTTGTTTTTGCAGTCTTCTTATGTTGTGTTACAATTTAGGAAATATGCTTCATTTTTCACTCTAGCAAAGAAGGGGTTCATCGGTAATAATTACAACCTAGGATATATTACGGAAACAACAGAAGGCAAAGCTTATATATTAAAATAATGTATATTTTCACAATTTTTGTATGGTGTTAAAAGTAACTAAAATTTGTTACCCAAAGCTCTTTTTATTAAAAATTATATTAGCTAAAAAGGTTAGAATTGGACCCTCAAAAGCAGTAATGTTATATGCTCTTTAAAACTCAGGAATATAATGACCAACTATGAGAAGAAATGGAAAATGTCTATCATTTAGGGAAGAACACACTCTATAAAGTAGGATAATTATCTACATGAAATGTGTTTGGGATATAGATTTTGTTATACATTTAGCCATTTGGACAGTTTTCAGAAATCTGATGATACATTTGGGAAAACGACAATGACTGAGTTTAATAACTAATTAATGGAACCACAGAAACTGACTAAGGCTTAACTTCCAACATAGCTCTCAAATGGGATATGAAGTAACACAAAGACAAATGGATACGTTATAGAAATATTTTAAAAAATGAATTCAGAAAGCTTTAAAGCATGTTAACCGGTGCCTTCCAAAACATAACTTGCCTGATTTTAGATTACTGAATAGGTTATTTTTATGTCAATTAAATCCCAAACCCTCTCTATTCACCTGATGTTCAGGTAGGGGTGTGTGTGTGGGTGGGTGGGTGTGTTGAAAAAGTGATGGGTAGGTTTTTTTTTCTTTTTTTTCTTTATTTTTTTGAGACAGAATCTCGTTCTGTCACCTAGACTAGAGTGCCATGGTGTCAGCCTATCTCACAGCAACCTCAAACTCCTATACTCAAGCAATCCTCCTGTCTCAGCCTCCTGAGTAGCTGGGACTACAGGCACATGCCACCACGCCCTGCTAATTTTTTCTACTTTTAATAGAAACAGGGTCTCATTCTTGCTGAGGTTGGTCTCGAACTCCTGACCTCAAGTGATCCTCTTGCCTCAGCCTCCCAGCATGCTAGGATTACAGGCATGAGCTACCATGCCTGGCCCAAAAAAGTGATGGATAGTTGGAATGAAATCACCAAAAGCACTAACTATCAACTAGTTATACTGTTACTGCATGGAAGTAGAAAGTCATAATCAACTATCATTGAAGACTCATAACCATCTAGATATCTATGTGGTGTCTGATCACTGCATTTCCCAGAAATATTTGTGAAATTACTTTCAACGTATCACTTGTTTTACTAGCCTTATAATTACTATACTCATCATGGAAAAGCAGTTCAGCATTTATAATTCTGTCAAATTCTACAGATTAGGTAGAGTAGGTTTTCAAATGCCAATTCTTTCATGCTTGGGTATCAAATCATAATTTGTAAGACGTATATTTTATGTTCAAACTTTGAAATCTTAATTACTCAAAAGATATTAACTGTGAAATTGTGAAAATTAGAATTAAGAGTTCATAGTTTTGGGGGGCAAGGGCAACATATGTAATCTAAACATCTGTACCTCCATAATATGCTGAAATAAAAAAAAAGAATTCATAGTTTTATTTATTCATTTGTCTCCTGTTTTAGTAAGCCATCCTTCTTACTAATGAGGTTATCTCTTCCAGAAACAGATTAAATTCAAATTTGCTTTTGCCATTTGTGCATTCACCTTGTACTTTTAAAGAAGTTTAAGATATAAAATATGCAGATATTGTGCTCAAGCAATGTGTCAATTATGAAGGAAGATATCCAAATATGCGGAAGATAAAGCTTAGACAAAAGAAACTGTAATAGTGACAAATAACTTATCAATATATGGGCTGAGGGAATTTGGATATATAGAGACTTGGCATAGGTAGAACTAATCAGGAAATACTTTGTGAGATATCGGGCTTAATGGACAATTGATATGAATTGGAGTAGTCAATCCATGGGGTAGATAGTGTAGAAATGAAGATAGATAGAATTTTACAATAGTGGTAAGTCAGGAATTACATTTGGCTGCCATTGATGGAATCCAAAAGTAATAATGGCTAAAATGAGATAAAAGTGATTTTCTTTCTCATGTTACAAAGAAGACGTAAGCAATCCAGAGTCCCTCCCCAGCATAATCATCCATCTTTCCTCTCCATTGTAGGCTCTGTTCACTTCAGACAAACATCAGACACAGAGGTCACAGCTCTCCATAGAGTGCTTAGCCAGCTCTAAGGATCGGGTGAAGTCTAAACTTCATAATGAATCACATATTACATATTACCCACAGTCCTTCTGCTTTCTGATCAAACTTTGACTTACACAAAATTCAATACTAGAAGTTGTTCCAGGTGAACAGAATCTTTAAAACAGACTCACTTAATAGGCTGTGAACTATATGGAATTAGTTCTGTGATTTGATCTAAAAACTATATTAAATTTTAATCTTAATAGGTCATTGATGATGTCATTTTCAGAGGAAAAGTGGACACTGTACTGGAAAATCAGTTAGTTAAATTATTACCTGTGGATACCTATAATTAAATTATTAATGAAAACACAGCTTTGGATAAACAAACAGTCACTATCATAGAATATTTTATCTAAAATAATGAACATAGTGCAGTTAATCTGTTGCCTGTAAGTGCACTGGAGAATGTGGAGGAAAATCATAAAGGTCTGTGATTGTGCTTAACAATCATTATTTCCTGGAGCTGCAGTACTGATATTTCTGAAAACCAAATTCAGAGTCTAATCCAGTGAGTGGTTGAGTTACAACACAAATTAAACTTACGACCTTACAGAGTCTATTATTAGGGCACGTATTAGGAAAGAATGGAATTCTAAAAATTAGAATAGAGGCATATGGACAGATTCCATGAAGCCAGAGACATTGAACTCCCAAATTACTTCTGATTTTCCTTGCCATGAGAATCAGACTTTATTTCGCTCCTTGAGGAATTTAGTCTTTCATTGTCTGAATAATCTTTAAATTTCTCCCCTGAGGTGGCTGCTTGGTAGAAGGCTTCTAATCACATTCAGGACCCATTCCTATGGCCCCTTGCAGGCTCTCTTAGTACCTATCACCAGACTCAAGTACCGGCACGTTTCAAAGGGCAAAATAAAAAGTGTTAGCCATGAAGAGGTGCAAAATACACCCAAAGTGGTAAAATTATGCCAAATTACCTCTTTGGTAGAATAAAAATAGGGAGCAAATGTTCAGGAATGGATCCAAATAATGTTGTGTTAGAGTAAAAGAAATAAAATGTATTAGATTACATTTACTAATAGGGATACACTAATAAGGCATTCTAGGTTTAACATGTTAGCTAGCATGAATAGGAGTGACTCTAACAGTTTGGTACATTAAGTAAATCCTAAATTCAAAGGTTACCTACATGAAATGAAAGTGAAATGCTAAAAAAATAAAAATAAAAATTCTTTGGCATGCAGTAAAGGAATTATCCAGAGGATTAGGGACATTGCAATGTCAGAGTAGATTTATCATGCAATACTCTCAAACTATGTCCCTTGGAAAACTCAAGAGAATACTGCATTATAAAGGCTTTGATACATATATTTGTAAGGGGAATCTCAGCACTCCCAAAACTCTATATTGGCTCTTCTCTCTATTCCAGAAATTTTAGTACACAAATTTGCCACTGAACTACCCAACTCCTTAAATTTAATTCAGATGGTGGACACCAGGGTGCCAAGAGCCAACTGATAGCATTTAATTGCCAAAGATAAAGTAGTTGTAGTTATCTTAATAGGAAACATATGTAAGTAGTAATATAATAATTTTCCCTATAGAAATCTTTGACATTGGCTTACTAATGATAATGACCCTAAAATTCAAATATGGTCAGCTTATTTCTTTCTTGATTTATATACGTGGAAAAACTCTAGATCCGGTGAACAGAAATATGACTAAATCAAACCAATAAAGAGTCTCAGACCCTCAAGATATTACCATATTTAAGGTAATTCACAGAATAGACATTCTTGAATGAAGAGGAGAACTTGTCCTCTTGAGGAAGTATCCTGCTACACTGACAAAAATTTATAATGTAAGTCTTCTCTCAGCCTTCCCCTAGAACAATCTGACATTATTTACCAGGATGAGAGTGCACTGTGGAAGGGAAAATAATCAGAATATTGGAGAATACTTAATACCGGTTCTAAAGTGAGACCCCAAATTTCACTGTAGTCTACCAGTGAGAGTAGAGGCTTATAGAGGTCAGGCATTCAAGAGTTTGGTTTGGATTCACTTTCGGTGGGACCAATTGGACCCCGAAGGCAATCTGTAGTCATTTCTTCCAGTTTTGTAATTTAAAAATATATAGCCAGGAATTGACTTCCCCACATTGATACACTGATCTATAGAGTGAAGAATATTACGGCAGTAAAGCCCACTTGGAAGCCATTACAACTGCCTCTGTGGAGCAAACCTCAAACAAAACCCGAAAGCAATAATCATGTTACTGGAGGGATCTTGGGGATTGATGCTACCATCAGGATGTGGAGGAGTTGATTCCCTTCATGTGCTCATTTCACTCATGTTTTTGACCTCTGCAAAAGCGTGATTGATCTTGGAGAATGAGGGTGGATTACAGGAAACATAATGGGTCATACTAATTGCAGATTCTGTTCTAAATACAGTTTAAGTACTGGACCAAATTAGCACATTTTCTGACACCTGGAGTGTTGGTATTAATTTGGTAAATGTTTTTTTTCCCTTATACCTGTTAGTAAAGATCATCAGAAGTAGTTTTTCATCTTCTGAAGAAGATATGTCTTCATTGTCCTACTCATGGCTTCCTTAATTCTCCGGAAGTGTGCTAAAGGAAACTTGATTGTCTCTCCATTGTGCATGACATTGTAATGTTTATGAAACTGATGATATGCTGATTGAATGGAACCACTACCATGCCAGGTGGCAAAGGTCAGTAGAAGAAAACTGAAACCCTACATTGGTAGAACCACTGAAACCCACAACCTCTCGGGAATAAACGATTGTATCATTCCACCATGAAGAGAATTTTTACTAGCTAGAATACTGACACAATCTGGGGGAACATAATATGTTTATTGGAAGTCAGGTCCGTGTAATTGTTTGCAGAATTAAAGATTATATGGCTTCTCTTTATATTTCTTTCCTTATATTTTCATGTATAAGTCTCTATATATTTAAGAAATTTATTTTTTGCCCTCCTATACTACCCTGCCATTAAGCAATGTATGATGGCTAAATATACTGTGGATTGCTCACTTTTTTAAATATTGAAAATCTATTGCAATGATATTAATGAGGGTTTCTATTCAGGGGGGCTAAATCTAAAGCAGAATACTAATATAACTCAATACAACTTCAGATTTTCTAAAATTCTGGGAAAGGAAATATATTTTCTTTTGTTTCTGGAATATCTTTTTTTTACATCAGTCTTAACATTTTAGGAATATATGTATATAAGGAACTATGTTAGACAATAAAATAATTATAATCGACATTTTATTTTTGCCTTGGTCTACCTTGCATTTATCTCCACTCCTTGATTGTCTTACGTGAAATTATTTTATTTTTATTGAATGGAGTTTGGTTTTATACATTAAAGGCAGAGCCAAAAGGCAGACATTTTGCTTGAGTTTGGTCAATTGGAGGATTTCTCCCTGTAATATAAATCATCAACAAATGGATAAAAGAACCTGAAAATTTGGAAAGTGGTCTTTGGCTTTATAAGACAGGATCCTATTTTTGCCTGCTTCCTGCTTCTGTGAAGCTTGTTTGGTTTTGACAAATTTTCAAGCTGGGTTTTTACTTTTCTATGGATGTGAACTCACCATACAATTCTGCTAAAGTGAACTAACCTTGAAATTTGTTGCTTGCTACCAAAAGAACCTCAGTTTAGAGAGCACTCTAATAGACACTATTCCTTTTTTTTTCTTTTTGTAATGCAATTCCTCATCAGCATCCTCAAGTGACAGAATGAATTATAACACCTCTGCCTAATGATGTGGGTACCTTCCCTATTCTGTGTATTGGGTTGTATTGCCACTGAGATTTAATCTTTACCCTTGGGATATGCATGTATTTTTATACAGACAGACACATACAAACAAACACAAGATTATGTTTGTGGGTTCTCTCAAGAAGATACTAGAATGTGGTGGAAAAGACGACAGAGCATTTCATTATCTCAGACTAATAGAGAATTCTCTAAGGAGGTGACAAGTAATATGTCAAATGTTGGTGTGGACTATTAAAACTCAGCTGCCTATAATCCCCAAGGTGATATTCTTATTTGTGTATTTAAGTGTGGCTAAAAACATTTGGTTCATAGCTGGCAAGAGTTAAATAAAGGAAAATAGGTTAAAAACCAGTCTCTCCTCAGAGAGAAGGGAAGAAATAAGGAAAGAGCAAAGAACATCTTGGCAAAGTATAAAATGAGGAAGTGGGCACCCAAGGGAAAACTCAGCTTCCCCAAATAAGACAGCAAGAAAACCTGCCAGAGACACACAAGGGAAATATGCCAAGATAACATATTTTCTCTGAGGGAAACAGAGTCTGGGAGGAAAAACAAATTGAAATTGGAGAAATAACTGAAAATAAAATCTAAAGCAGAAAGGAGACAAAAGCATGAGACACAGAAGAGGAAAAAAAATGAGGCTGTATTTATTTGCAGATGTTTATCTTCATCTGAATATATGATATAATGATATTTCTTCAAAAATATTATTGTTAACAAGAAGATTTTAACTATTTATGTGTACCAATTTATTATTCTCTTCTTATATAATAAATTATTGATGATGACTGTAACAAAATGTTTATTATTAATCATAAATCTACATTAGAGTTAAGCTTCAGATAGTAGCAACTTAAATTCCCAGTAGTGACTAGGATGTGACAATGTGATTCCTGTGTATGGAATGCAATTGAAAAATTATGAGATCAATTTTTCTGTTTATTTCACCAGGTCATCTTATTACTTTAAAGGTAAACTATAGAAACAAGTGAATAATTAGAAAACAGGAACCATCTCAAATTATAATAGTAGGATAAAAATATGATAACTTTAATATTCTACATTTAAAAATGTAAATTTTGTGTATAGAGTTGCACTTCTAAAACAGCAAAACTAAATTGTTACAAAATATTGGAAATTTTTTCTTAAACTATCTTAGGACAATCACCCAAGGCAGTGGAGACCAAATTAATTTCCCCAAAAGAATCACTGCTCTAATGAATACTTTATAACTGAGTAGATAACTGCATCAAAATATATTTTATTAAGACAAGGCAATAGTAATTTTTCATTGTGTTTTCATGAGAATTAGTAAAGTCATATAAAATCCATTAAAATGTTTAGAGGGACAGGTTTTGATAAAAACAATTTTACTATGATTTCCTATAGAATCTAATGATTAATGAAGCACTTAAGAATGATATCCCAATAAACATTTAGAAAAATATGGAGAAGTGATTTGACTAACCTTTAAGTTACAGGCTAATAAATACTATAATAAAACTTAGTAATTATACATTTTTCTATTTAATATAAAATTATATCTATTAAAACATTAAATAGCAACATCCTATTTTCATATTAACTAGAAAATGAGCAACTTTTCAGCTGAAATTCAAAATGGTTTTCATTCTTTTATGTTTACGAATAATCATAACAGTTCAGGAACATGAAGCATTCAAGTATGAACCCATTTTAATAATGTTCAGCCTATTGATTAGATAAATACAGGATTACTGCTGAAATACATCAAAAGGCAGCCGACCTTTAAAAATTATATTTCTTTTCCAATATATTATCTGAAATGACAAATGCACTTTTGAAATACTAACATCCTTATGCATCATGATCTAGGTTAGGTCAAGCTCTGTAACAGGCAACAAATGTATCTTTGCAATGCCATATTGAAAAATGTGTAAAAAGAAATATGATAAAAGTTATATAGCAAGTTCTTTTTTTTCCAGTTTCTGGGTCATTTGTTTGTTCTTTGAAAATGTCAGGGGTAAGACAAATATTCATCACTTCTTTTGTTTGTTTAAAAAAATATAATGTTGAAATGCTTTCCTGTTTAACAGTTCAATTTATATCACAAGTACTGGTGGAAAATTCCAAAGCTCTTATCATTTTCTACAGCCTTTACATTTCTGCCACTGAGCGGAATGTAATTGATGATATAACAGCATTTTCGGGTTAAAAGTTTTACAAAACGGGTCAATGCCACAAGCTTTTTATTTCTATACTATCCTTCTTCTTTCCATACATACCCGCTGTGTTTTTTAACATAAAGAATATAAAATAAAGTTAACTTAGATTAAAAATAACCTAGATAAAATTAGCTAACATTGCAAAATTTATTTTTACTGTTTAAGATATGCTTTTTCTCACACAAATTATGAAGAACAATCTTATTGGTTTTCCTAAACTGAATTGTGTCCCCCAAAATTCATAGTTTGAAGCCCTAACCCTCAACATTAGAATGTGACTATATCTAAAGATAGGTCATTTAAAAAGATAATTAAGTTAAAACAGGCTATTAGCATGGCCCCTAAACCACTCTGACAGGTATCCTCATAAGGAGAGAAGATTAGGACATACAGAGAGAGATACCAGGGACATGGGGGCTCACAGAAAAGGCCGTGTGAAGACACATGAGAAGTCAGCCAGATACCTACAAACCAAGGTGAGAGGTCTCAAAAGAACTCAAACCTGCTGACACCTTGATCTGAAACTTTAGGCCTCCAAAACTGTGAAAAAATAAATTTCTGTTTATTCGACTACCCAGATTGTGGTATTTTGTTAGGCAGCTCTAGGAAGCTAATGCGCTCATGGAGACAATATCGTTTTGTTTCACTCTTTGAACTTTCTTCCCTCAGCCATGAGAAGAAGGTTATTTCTGTAATGAATCAAATACTATCAAATCTTTAAGGTAGACATCATATTTTATACATTGAATCTTATTTTTTTTAAAAAATCTTATTTTTTTAGAACTTTAGGCTATAATATTGCATTAAACTGAAAAAAATAATAGTCTTACATAGTTTTCAATATAAGCAAAGCAGATTCTTGTAATGCTGTCTGAAGAGTTTCCTCTATAGCCAGTATAGTTCTAAATAATCACTGTCTAATCCAGCAGATTTTAGAGAATAATAAACTTAATAGAGATGCTTAGTTTCATGTTAAATTATCTTACATTTTATAACTTTTAATGTCTTTATGACATAATGATAGAGTAGGATCCTTGAGTGGCATAGGAACACAAATAATACAGCTGAAAAACATACACAGTGTATTTAATAGACACTATTATGCTTTAGTGTAATTTTTATATAAATTGTTTTACAAATTCAGTTTACTTATGTGAAATTGGAAATGTTCATGCTACAATTTAATTGTAGAAATGAAATCAGAACAATGCACCACTTAATGCTACAAAGGAAGTTTGCTGTTTGAAGAGTATTTGTCAAAGAGACATGAGCTTTGCATCCAAAGATCAGGTTCTAATGAGCTATGTCACCTTGAGGAATTCACTTAATCTTATTGGCTCATATCTATACAAATGAGTCCATTAGAAAGAATAATTTAAAATCCACAGCTTGAAGATTCTATCATGGTCAAACATAGGATGTTAAAGCTGGATGAATTATTTTTATGTATAAATACATAGTTCCATAAGCTGTAATAAAAGTTGAAATTTGAAAGTCATGTGTTTATATCGTTTGTATTGTTCAATTTTTAAAATATATTCACTTATGTCATTATTTGATCATCTAAATCATAGACCACAATTTACAAAAGAATCACGTGAAGATTTTGACCATTACTGTCTTTCAGTACTAGAGAAGATCACCAGGCGGCAGCGCAATGGCTGATGGCCATGTTCCCCCAAGGTTATAGAGCAGTTAGAGAAAGCTGGTAATGATTATTAACTTCCTAGGGATGTGTGCTGAACAAAATCATCTTCTGTGGCAATGCTGGTATACCTGATGAAAGTTAAGTGAGATAACTCCTTTTATCTAACGTTAGGCACCTACTATGTACCACGCTTTATATCGTGATGTTTCACATGCAGAAATAAGATTCTCTACCAGGGATGGGGAACCTGTGGCCTCAAGGCCACATGTGGCCCTTCAGATCCCCAAGCGTGGCCCCTCAACCGAATCCAAACTTCACAGAACAGATCCCAAAGGATTCAGTCAAAAGGCCACACTCGAGGATCCAAGAGGCCACATGTGGCCCAAAGGCCACAGGTTTATACTCTAAATGGTGAGAGTTTAGTCTACCAGAGTGTGAGTGTGTGTGTGCGTGTGTGTGTATGTGCGTGTGTGTGTATGTGTGTACACATGTATAATTTATTTTGTAGAGAAGTTTTAGATTCATAAAAAATTAGGAGGAAAGGATCAAGAGTTCTTGAATATTCCCTGTCCCTGAACATGCACAGTCTCTCTTACTGTCAACATCCTACTCCAGAGTGGCATATTTGTTACAACTGATGAACTTACATCACCACACCATTAGCACTAAACACCCATATTTTATATGAATGCACTCTTTATGGGAATACACTCTTGATGTTGTACAGTGTATGTTTGTCCAAATGTATAATGGCATGTATTCATCATTAGAGTACCATACATAATATTTTCACTTGTCTAAAAATCTCCTGTGCTCTGCCTAGTCATCCCTTTCTTCCCCCTTACCCATGGCAACCACTCATATTTTTACACTTTCTAGTTTTGTCTTTTCCAGAAAGTCTTCTCCGTGAAATCATATAGTATGTAGCCTTTCTAGATTGGCTTCTTTCACTTAAGGTTCCTCGTGTCTTTTCACAACTTGATATCCTATTTCCTTTCAGCACTGAATAATACTGCATTGTTTGTATATTGTAGTTTGTTTATTCATTCGCCTACTGAAGGAAATCTTGTTTGCTTTCAAGTTTTGGCAATTATGAACAAAGCTACTATAAATGTCCAAATTTTTGAGTGGACATAAGTTTTCAGCTCATTTGGGTAAATACCAAAGACCATGATTGCTGAATCATACAGTATGACTATGTTTAGCTTTGTAAGAAACTGTATCATTTTGCATTTGCCTCAGCAATGAATGAGAGTTCCTGTTGTTCCAAATCTTGGCCGGCATTTGGTGTTGTTGGTGTTTTGGGTTTTCATCGATCTAACAGGTGTGTGGTGCTATCTCATTGTCTAATATGCAATTTTCTAATCACATATGATGTTGAACATTTCTCATATACTTATGTACCATCTTTATATCTTATTTAATAGGTATCTGAGGCATCTGTTCATGCCTTTTGCTCATTTTTTAATTAAGTTGTTTACATATTATTGAATTTAAGGATTCTTCATATATTATGAATAAAAGTTCTTTATCAGATATGTATTTTCCAAATGAAATGTCAATTATCCAAATTTGCATTTGTGAGCCTAAGAAATTATTCTTCTGATCCTACATACTTTATTTGGAAGAGTGAGTGAAAAACTCTATTTGACCTTAGAGGCTTATTTTTCTTCCCCTTTTTGTGGTTTAGACAAAAACTAATTCAGGTAGACCAAGTCAGTCTATGGAAAGAAACGCACTTTGGCTTACTTCAGCATTACTGGCAAGTACGGCTATTTAGAGGACTCTCAATGTGCAGACACTCAGCCTTCACATGCATGCTTTCAGGCGCTGGGCACTGTTCCTGGGTCAGGAGAATCCTTGAGACAGTTTTGTTGTTGTTATTACTACTTGTGGAGTTAGGTGATACTTAATCCCCCTTATATTAACCTCTAAACTTGTTAGCACTTGTGGAAGCAGGATTATATATTGTTGCTCAGAGAATGTGATAGTCACAAACATTCCAGCTTTCTGATCTAGGCAAATGGCTCTGGATGGGAACTTTTGTCCTAGCTCATACACAGAATATCTATTTCTGGCCGATGCTATGCAACAATGTGTGGGAATAATATGGGGAAGAGCATATACACTGCTATGTCTTTGTGTGAAAGTTTGTTCCTAATAAACCCATGTTGCGTCTGCTCCATATGGCACTAATGGTGTGTTCCTGGGGTCTTTTTTGCAAGTCAGCTGGTGATAAATATGCAGCAAACATTACGATTCTGGTGATATGTGTTCTGAGAAACTAGAGGGTTTAACTGGAGCACCTGTGTGGGGGAAGTTTTTCCACTTAACCGTGATAACAGCTGATGACTGGGTATACAAATTACCCTCGATGGGCAGGGCTGCCAAGGAATCCTTTCAGAAATTTCCAAGTTTACAAAGGTGCCTGCCGCAGGCCCCAGAAGGAGGAAAATAACAGTAACAGATACGATTGAAATAGTGTCTCAGACTAGTAGCAGAAAAGGTACTTGGTTTTCTCACAGGAGAATTAAGACAGCCTGAGAGACCACCCAATGCATTCTTCAAGTCTAATGGCTTTGACTAGACACTGGAAGCCACCAGTACCTATAATCTTATTGTGAACTACATAAGCATGGTGGGGGTAGGGCTACTATTTTTCTCACACTCTCTGGCATCACGAGACTAGCTGAAAATACTGCCACTATTAGCACTTGGCATGCTGCCTTAGACATTACTAATGGTTTATTTTTTATACCACTCTAGAGAACAAAAATCAATTTGCCTTTGCCTGCCTGGCAAAGCATGCCAAGGACAGATCATCACTGGACTGCACAAACCTTAGTGCAACGTGAATTGTTGGTGGGTCTACAAATATGCTGTTACAATGAGGTTTTTTTTTTTGTGTGTGTGTGTGACAGAGTCTCACTCTGTTGCCCTGGCTAGAGTGAGTGCTGTGACGTTAGCCTCGCTCACAGCAACCTCACACTCCTGGGCTCAAGCGATCCTACTGCCTCAGCCTCCCAAGTAGTTGGGACTACAGGCATGCATCACCATGTCTGGCTAAATTTTTCTGTATATTTTTAGTTGTTCAGGTAATTTCTTTCTATTTTTTTTTAGTAGAGACGGGGTCTCGCATTTGTTTAGGTTGGTCTCGAACTCCTGAGCTCAAACAATCCACCCGCCTCGGCCTCCCAGAGTACAATGATTTTTTGATAAGGGCCTCTTCTTAGTCTGTTTAGTGTTGCTATTAAGGAACACCAAGGCTGGGTTATTCATAAATTGGCTCAGAGTTCTGCAGGCTGCACAATAAGCATGGCACCAGCATCTGCTCAGCTTGCAGTGAGCACCTGAGGCTGCTCCCACTCATGGAGAAAGGTGAAGGGGTGCTGGCTTGTGCAGAGATCATATGGCAAGAGAGTAAGCAAAAGAGAGATAGGGGAGGTGCCAGGGTATTTTAATAACCAGCTTTTCTGGGAGCTAATAGAGTAAGAACTCCTTCACTTCCATCTTCCAGGGAAGGCAGTAAGCTGTTAATGAAGGATCCTCTCCTCTGATCCAAACACCTCTCACTGGGCCCCACATCCAACTTCAGGATCAAATTTCAACATGAGTTTTATGGGACAAACATCTGAATCACAGCAGGCCTCTATTCAGAAACCTGCTTGCATTTTATTGCATGCCATCTCAGTACAATTGACAGCAGCCGGAGTGTCTTGAATGAGAACAAAGTCCAAGGCCATACCATCTAGTCATTACCTTGAAAATTAAATGGGCTATAATCCAAAGAAATTAAAAATGATGTACTGGCTCTCCATCCACAAAGCACAATGAAGGAGGCTTAACTACTGATTGCCCTCTTTGGATATTGAAGGTAGCACATCCCTCACTTGAGCTATTTTACCCCAACCTCTAAAGACAGGCATATTTGCATGAGAGTGTCTCTGACAAGGAGCATTGAAGGCCAGTTAAAACAAAAATAACTCAAGTACTGCCACAGATCCTTAGCTCTCCTTTAGATCCCGAGGCATATATATCTTTGTACATCTCTGATCATTCTCAAAGATGATTGGAGCTTTTGACAAAAAGATTCCACTAATACTTTTCAACTATTAAGTAATTACAGTTACATTGTTACTGGCTCCTAACATAGAAAGATTGTCACATTGGAAAAAAAAGTCACAATTTTCATACTTAATATTCTCATGCTACAATAGACCCTCAAATTAGTGGCTATTAGCCACATCAACAGGCAGCTCCTCCTTTTTTAGACATAGAGACAGTCTTGCTTACCACAATGCACAAACTTCCCACAAGTCTTAGTACTTAGTGTGGTTCACTGGGGGAAACAGTTTTAAAGGTGGGCATGTCCCATGGAAAATAGTAGTGATTCAACACAAAGATGATGGATTTCTGGTGTTTATGTCATTGAATGTTCTGCATAATGAGCTAAAATTCAAATGTTGTTCTTGCACATAGAACACATTGGAAAAATTCTTACAGAAATCTACCTTTATAGACTGAGGAGCCAAGAATAATGTTCTAATTCCCTGGGCACAAGTTTAGGACTATATTACTAAAGACACATGCATATAAAAAGAGGTATTATAATATTATACAATGTTCCTTTACTGAATCTTTATGCTTCACTTATACATGACAAAATAAAGCCACTCTATCTTAGGAAAAATAACTGGACTATCAAAGTCAATCATACATGTACACCTATCGACAATGGAATGTGCTCAGAACCTGACATGATACTGAAAACATGGCCAAGGACTAGGGTGCACACAATAACTTTTTTTCACTTGATAAGGACCGTTGTTATCCCCAGGGTGTTTGCCCTATGCCAACATTACCTGCCTCTCCAGCAAAACCTCTATAAGATTGGCTGATTCTGTCACCGACCACTTACACATGATCACAACCCCTCTGCCTCAGAGGAGGATATGGACACCAGAGTCAGAGGGCAGAGAATAAGAATTTGAGAGGGCACTGGATAACCCCCTCCATTTCCACTTCTCTTCAGAGTAGTAACCTCTCAAGTAACCTCATGAGGGTTTGTAGAGTGCCTGGTTTAGACCGTAGTGGTTGGATGGACAGATCTGCACTGCTCAGACTGAGGACATCTGGGCAGGCATAACTTGGACTCAGGCCATTCTATGGGTACTCCACTCTGTCTTTAAAGATTAATTATGATGTAAACATGGGAAGTCCAGGGGCTCTAGGAAATACATCATTACAGAGAAAAGAACAAACATTCTGGCTCACCCAAAAATGGCTGACATATTTCAGTTAGTTGGGTATGGAAATGCCCTTTGCTGGGAGGTGAAGAACTGTTTCTTTTTCTATTATATTATACATATGGACAAAGAACTTCACACAGGTTTGCACAACTATTCTTAGCAATGTCTCAGAGTGTGAATTCCTAGCAAATTTGGATACTTAATTCCCATCTGGTCTAGTGGTATGAGATTTCATTGATTCCCCATTACAAACTGGTATTGATCAAAACCTATGGCATCTTTTATATTGTATGAGCCCTCATAGGCCATGGGGGGCCACATTTGGAGACCCCTGGAAGCTCATTTGTTTTCCCTTTTGGTGGCTCAGCCTAGTAGAGAGCAAGCTCCGATAAACTGAAGAAACCCTGCAAGGTTGTTCTCTGTGCCCTTGGTGTGCAAACACTGTTTTTCTCTGTCTGTACTCTCCTTAGTGTTTCCCCTAATACCTAAAAACCTCTGATACTTTAATTATCACTTAGACAAGCTAGGTTTTACTTAGTACCTCTTACTCTAACCCTATAAATACATGGCATGGTTTACGGGCAAAAATGTCACTCTCTCTGAAATACTCTCTCCTGAAAAAATTAAAACTCACGTCTAAGTAATATGTGGTTTTATTCACAGAGAATCTCTTACATGTAAGGAATTAAATGATGTTATAAGACTTAAATATAATGGCATTTAAGTTTATAAAGCTCATGCAATTTTCAAGCTTATGAGAAGAAATAGCATGTTGCTATCCATTATTTCATAAGGAAATTCATCCCTGTTCAGCAGAAGGGCTCTATCAAGCATGTATAGGCAAAATATTTACTTGAAAATATTTTGAGAGTGATTCTAATTTTGCAGAGACAATTTTTGGAAAAATACTTTCTGTCTCCAAAAAAGAATTTGTAAGTTGAAAATGTCAAGTACCTGAATAAATGTAATTAATAATTACAACTATTGCATTAAATATCTTTTTATAAATTTTATGAATTTAGAGCAAAAATCAACTTTGAGTGAGTTTAAAAATACTCCAGTGTTATTGATTGGATGGTGTTATAATTTCATTTTGAAAGAATGATTATTAAAACTAGTAGGATTGTATCTATGTAGACTTAAGAAATAGCCTCATTGTAATTATCCAATTTTGGCATAAAATTACTTCTGTTCATATTTTATTTTGCATTATAATAGTTAATTTTATTATTATATTGTTAAGTTAAAGAAAAGGAAGGACTGACAGAACTATGAAAAATTTCCTCCCTTGAAACACAATTTTAGAAAGTTCAGATGGCAAAATTTCAGTTAATGAAATGAAAATGTTTCTGTCAATTAGAGAAAAACTAATTAATATTGTTCTTCCATTTGCTACTACCCATATGTACAAAGTTTCTTATGAATTGTGATTCTCAGAAAGTAAAGAGTAAATCTTTTAAAAGCCTCAGTTGGCAGTTGGGTGAGACCATTTAAACATAATATGTTGGTATAAAAATTATATTTATAGAAGCAAGATCAACTTTCTCATTATAAGTTTAGAAAATATTTCATTTTGATGTATATACAAACTTAACATTTAGTATCTTCCCTAAAATGTGTATCTATATAATCTGAATATAATTATGTTACAAAAACATAAGAAAAATTTTCACCTTGCCTGATAGTGATGCCTGGATTTCTTTACAGCTTAACTAAAGCTGCAACAAAATTAGTATTCATTTTTCTCTGTATGCATTTCATAAAAATGATTGGGAATCAGTAGAGAAATTAAGTTCACTGAAGCTTTGTGCTACTATTAATATACTAGTAGTAATAATTATTATTATCAACATCATTGTATCATTTTTAACCATTTCATTTTCACAAAGACATATAATCAAAAGGTAAATTAAAATCAATAATAATGCTACTTCTGAAAATATATTTTTTAGGTAATAGTTCAGATTTTTAAATACATATTGAGAAATATTTATAGAAATATTTTACATGCTAATTTGTGACTTTTTAAACATAATATATCATGCTGATATTTTATGCCAACAAATGTACTTCTACAAAACAAGTAATGTGATGTTAATCCAATGAAAAATATGTATTGTATCATAAAAATGTGCTAAACTTTATATTCAATAATTTATTCTTGGATATTGTGACTGCAAATATTACTTTTACAAATTACACTCTGAAATGTCTTAGACCTGTATCTTTGTGCACATTCTTATTTATTTCTGTGATCAAAGGATGTGATAGGTTTTTATTGATAGATTTTATGACTTTTGATACAGATTTTGCAATTGCTCTCTGGGCTTTGCAATAGTCAAATTTACTAGAATAATCAGGTTCAACATATGGCTGCATGTTCACAGATGTGCAATGAATGGTATTTGTAAATTCTATTATATTTCAGAATCCTTAAAGGATATGTTAGTTGTCAGTCTAAAGTTAGCATTTCTATGTATTTTCATATAACATGATTTTCTACAAATGAAATATTTCCCTCTCCTCACATTAAACATTTTGTATGAGAAATTACAAGTTGATATTGTATCTATATTTAATATTTGTACTCAGGATTGTGAAACTGTACTGTATTTTAAAACAATCATCTTAGGTTTAAGGTTATAATCATGAGTTTAGAAAGCCAGATGCTCTTTCTGTTCAGTAAGAATATAATTGACAGTTATCTTGAAATCTTGCACTTATGCTAGAATCTTTTTCAAAATCTACAGTGATAATGAGGATGAGTGCAACAATGCTAATTACCTGGTATTTGCAATATCACTAACAGAAAAATGTAACAAAAATTTGAAAACTTCAAAAAATATATGGATTTCCTGGCAAAAAATCTTCACTAAGTGACCTTCACTTAAAAAGATCAAAAAGAATCATAAGTGAGAGTGCATGAAGAAAAGATCCTTGAACCATATCTTTAGGTCAGAATTAACATTATTTCTCTCTGTGCTGACACAGATAATTGGAAAAAAATATTCTAACCAATAGATCCCTAAAGTTGTGTCATTTTCATTTTTTTAGAAGACACTTATAAGACAGGTGCATCCTCTGAAAACATCTATAGATACTAGAAGGGAGATATAATTTGCCAAAATGATAACTGTCTGTCATAATGACAGAACCTTATTATCAGGAAGACATCATTTGAACTTCTAAGGTGTGTGCTTTTTTTTTTTTTTTAATGATATTTTAGTGGAGAAGAAAAGAAATTAATTTCCTAGGGACATCTTCAAAGGACACTTACAACAATTATCTTGACCCAAATTTTCTTCCTAATCTTCCTGACATGTGTTATAATTAATTTTCACATATGTATGGTAATTATTTTAAAAATAGGGTTCCACAGAGGACAATTAAGCCAGGGTACTTGGGAGTAGCTGCCCTGGCTCTGACAGAGTGCCTGTCACACCCAGGCTTCCACAGAGCTTTGGGCTCACTCCTTTCTCTTTAAAAAGCTGCAGCAAGTGCTTTCCCCTGCCCCAAGGGCAAAAGTTACTGCCTCCCCTGAGGGAGGGTGGGGTTATGGGTCCTTTCCCTGAGCTACCTGTCTCTTCTAGGAAGAGCCTCCCATCCCTGGAGGCAAGTCCCTGGCAAAAATACACCTCCTTTGCTGTAGCATTTCAGCCACAGCCCACAGCCAGTCTGGTAGCCCTGCTCATTGAGTTGAGCTGCCCCCACCACTCCTTCTGCAACTAGGCCAGGGTGGGAGCTGAGAATCTGGGCACTTTTATGTCCCCAAAGGACAGAGACCTCTGTTGCTGCTTAGAGATGGAGGTATAAGCCACTTGTGCACTCCACAGCTGCCTGTCTCTGCTAATCTAATCAAGAGGGGCCCTCCCCTCCTGTCACAGGCTCACAGTGCATCTGTTCTTCTCCTGCCTAAGCATTCTTCAGGAGCAGGAGATCACTCCACCCTTCCCTGTCACTGCCAGTGCCTGCACTCATCAAGGCTTGAGGGCAATTTAGTCAGCTTGGTTTCAGTCTGATTTGCCCAGGACTCAAATGTGCCATCCAGGGGCTTGAGAATTTGGGATTACCTAACCTAGTCTACCACCACTGACACCTGAACACTTTCCCAAAAGTCTGAGATCCAACAAACTCAAATTGCCAGCAAGTCCACTGTAGTACGTACCTATACAAGCCAAAAGGCAGAGTTCCTGGCAGGGGAGAACAGATGCACCACAAAGATATTTGTTTTGAGCTAAAGTAAGAGGTTACAGATGAGAAGGAACAAGTATAAGAACTCTGGCAGTATGAAAGAGAAGGCTGTTTGGAAACTCCCAAAGGATCACAATAGCTCTCCAGCAATGGATTCCAACCGAATGGAAATTTTTGAAATGTCAGATATGGAATTCAAAACATGCATTACAAATAAGCTCCATGGGCTCTATGGGAATGTTGAAAACCAACTCAAAGAAAAAAAATCATAATTCAGGACATGAATGAAAAATTCCCTAAAATGATAGTTATTTAAAAATAAAAATAACAGAACATATACGAATAAAAGAGTCATTTAGGGAATTTCAAAACTCAGTGGAAAGTTTTAGCAACAGACTAGACCAAACAGAAGAAAGAATTTCAGAGCATGAAGATACAGCTTTTGATTTAACCAAATCAACCAAAAGTAAAGAAAAAAGAATCAAGAGAAATTAGCAAAGTCTCCCAGAATATGGGATTATGTAAAATGCTCAAACACAAGAATCCCAGGTATCTCTCAGAAGGAAGAAGAAAAAGCAAAAAGCATGTAAAACATATTTGAGAGAATAATGAAGGAAAACTTTCCTGATCTTGCTAGCAATTTAGACATCAAGATACCAGAAAGTCATTGAATCCCTGGAAGATTCATTGCAAATAAGACATCACCAAGGCACAGAGTCTGGCTAGATTAAATGTGAAGTAGAAAATCCTACAAGATGCAAGACAAAAGCTTCAAGTAACTTACAAAAGATAATCCAATAGACTAACAGCAGAGTTCTCAATAGAAACCGTACTAGCCAGAAAGGATTGTTTAGTTTTCTTAAACAGAATAACTGTCAGCCAAGAATTTTGTATTCTGTAAAATTAAGTTTCATCCAAGATTACTATGAAGACTTTTATGCATACAAACTAGAAAGTCTAGAGGGAATGAATAAAATGGATAAATTTTTGGAAACACACACTTCTTGAGCTTGAATCAGAAAGAAATAGAAATCCTCAACAGACTGAGTATCTACATTCAATAAGTAATAAAAAATCTCCCCACACGAAAAAAGGTCAGGACCAGATGGATTCACAGGAGAATTCTGCCAGACCTACAAAAAAGAACTTGTACCTTTGTTACTAAAACTGTTCCACAACATCAAGAAGAAAGAAATCCTCTCTAACTCATTCCATGAAGCCAGTATTGACTGGCTGCCAAAGCAAGGAAAGGACACAACCAAAAAAGAAAATTATAAACCAATACTCTTTATGAATACAGATGAGAAAATCCTTAAGAAAATGCAAGCAAACCAAATCGAACAGCAAATCAAAAATATAATTTACCATGATCAAGTGGGTTTCATTCCAGGTATGCAAGGATGATTCAGCACACACAAATCAATAAATGTGATTGACCAGACAGACAGAAGTAAAAAAAAAAATCATATTATCATCTTAATAAATGCAAAAAAGCATTTGATAAAACTCTGAACCCTTCATAGTAAAAACCACTAATGACCTAGGAATAGAAGCAACATACCTCAAAAGAATAAAGGTCATGTATGACAAACATCATGCAGAATTGGGTAAAGTTAAAAGCATTCCCCTAAAAAACTCAAACAAGACCCTGATGCCCACTTTCATCACTTGTATTCAACATAGTACTGGAAGTCCTAGCCAGAGCAATCAAGCAATAGAAAAAAATAACGGGCATCCAAATCAGAAAAGAAGTCAAATTATCCCTATATGCTGATGGTATGATCTTGCATTGACAAAACCCAAAGGATTCCCGCAAAAGACTCCTAGAATTGATAAATTCTGTAAAGTCTCAGGTTACAAAATTAAGGTACACAAATCTGTAACATTTCTATACACTAATAACAACCAAGCTGAGAATCAAATCAAGAATGCAATACCATTTAATATAGCTGCAAAAAAAAATGAAAATAAAATAAAACATACCTAGGAATATACTTAACTAAGGAGGTAAAAGATCTCTACAAAGAGAACCATAAAACACTGATGAAAGAAATCCTAGATGACACAAACAAATGGAAAAACATCCCAATAAATATTGTTAAAATGTCCATACTGTCCAAAGTTATTTACACATTCAATGAAATTACCATCAAAGTACCAATGCCATTTTTTCACAGAATTAAAAAAAATCATAAATATCATATGAAATGAAAAAAGAGCCCAAATAGGCCAAAGCAGTCTTAAGTATAAGAACAAATCTGGAGGCACCACATTGTCTGACTTCAAATTATACTATTATACAAGGTTATAGTAACCAAAAAATGTATGTTACATTTATAAAATGTAACATACATTTATAAACATACATGTTTTATATATAAACATATATGTATATATAAACATACATGTTTATAACATACATGTTATAAAATTGAACACATAGATCAATGGAAATAAATAGAGAACTTGAAAATAAAACCACACACATATAATCAACTGATCTTCAACAAAGAAGACCAAAAATATATACTGGGGAAAGGATGCCCTGTTCAATAAATGGTGATGGGAAATTTGTAAAGCCACAAGTAGAAGAATGAAACAGGATTCCTATCTCTCACTATACATTCAAATTAACTCAAGATTTAAATGTAAGACCTGATACCATAAAAATTCCAAAAGAAAACTCAGAAAAAATTCTTCTGGACATTTGTCTAGTCAAAAAATTTATGACTAACACCCCAAGAGCAAATCCAAAAATATATATATATATAAATAAATAAAACTTAATTAACCTAAAAAATTTCTGCACAGCAAAAGATTCAACAGAGTAAACAGACAACCTACAGAATGATAGAAAATATGCACAAACTATAAAACCAACAAAAACTGACATCCAGGATTTATAAGGAACTTAGGCAAATCAGCAAGAAGAAAACAAATAACTCCATTAAAAAGTGGGCAAAGGATATGAACAAACATTTTTCAAAAGAAGATATACAAATGATCAACAAACATGAAAAAAAGCTCAACATCACTAATGCAAATTAAAACCGCAAAGAGATACCACCTTGCCCCTGTCAGAATCACTATTACTAAAATATCAAAAACAATAGATGTTGGTACCGATGCAGTGAAAAGTTGCCACTAACACACTGTTAGTGGGAGTGTAATTTAGTATAACCTGTATGGAAAAGAATATGGAGATTCCTCAAAAAACTAATAGTAAACCTACCATTTGGTCCAGCAATCCTTCTACTGGGTATCTACACAAAGGAAAAGAAGTCATTATATCAAAAAGACATATGCATTTACATGGTTATTGCAACATTATTCACAATTGCAGACATGGAATCAATTGAATTGTCCATCAACTGATGAGTAGATAAAGAAAATGAAATACTACTCAGCCATAAAAAGAATAAAATAATGTCTTTCGCTGCTACTTGGATGGAACTGGAGATCATTATCTTAAGTGAAGTATCTCAGGAAGAGAGAAACAAATGCCACACGTACTCACTTACAAGTGGGAGCTGAACTATGGATGTTCATGCTCATGGAGAGTGATATAACAGACTTTGAAGACTCAGAAGGGGCGAGGGTTGAAGCCGGAGTTAGGGATCAGAAACCACACTATCAGGTACAATGTACACTATTCGGGGGATGGGTACCCTAAAAAAGCCCTGACTTCACCTCTATGTCACTCATCTATCTGAGAAAAAAACACCTGTAGCTCTTAAATCTATTGGGGGAAAAAAGGGAAAAAGTAGTGTTTAACACTTTTCCCAAATGACAAACAAAACAATATACTACAGTTTTACCAGGAAAGCTACTCAAACCATTAGGAGTCTATTATTCTTAACTTTGAAGATTAGTTAAAGAGAATCAGTAAATAGAATCCCTAAATAATATCAAACAGTAAATTCTACCACATTAATATTATATATTAAATAAATGCCATTTTAAAGATAAATCTTTAAGAAATAGAAAATGTCATGATATTTTATTACTGGTGGCATAACATTTCTTAATAGATAAATCCTGTACATAAAACATGTCAATTCTTTTTCCTCACATTATAATTTTAGATATCTGTTTAATATTAGGAATTTTTCCATGTACTATTTTAACCATAGCACATAGTATAATAGATGTATTGTTTTTAACTCAATATTGACTTCTAAGATTTTTACCACTCACTGGCTAGTGGACTTTTATCAAAGATACTCAAGAGAATTACCCATGAAACTTGTTCCAATCGCATAGGTCTCATCCAATCCCAACTGAATGAAAAGGTCTGAGAGCTTGCCATAGACTCTTCATAGCTTGGTTTCAACTTTCATAAATATTTGAGATTTGCTTCTGCTTTCAGGATAAAAGTATAGAGGGTGTTGAGGAGGGACTATTTGGATAATATTCACAGTAAAACTTCAGAATGATAATGTTTTAGTAAGTTTTATTGACATTATTCAAATTAGTGGAATTATTGAGGTCATCATTAATAAAATTAGATTTTTAAATAGAAAGCATAGTTTATTTGCCTATGGGTACCTTTGTACACATGCATGCATATACACACATAATCCCTATAAAACAAAGCCAAGATAGCAAAAAAAAGCAAAATTAGTATGATAAAGATATTTATTACGATAATTATAAGCTGTAATAGCTTACATTAATAGAAAATTGGCATACTCATATCTGATAATGTTTTAGATTTTAATAACATCCAGGCAGAAGTAATTTTTTGAAATTATTGTTGATGAGACTATCAAAATATACTTTGTTTCTAAGTCATGTGGATAATTTAGGGAGCAAGAATAAAATATTAATTTATAAAGAAACATTTTTATATAATAAGAAAGATAATTGTAATATTAAATAAGCTTTTTATCATACCTTAGCCTTTACCAATAATGTGGAAATAAATTTCACAATTTTCACCTACATTAAATTTTAAACATATCAGTGTTTCATGACATTTTTTAGAATTTAATAAAAAATTATTAAAAATACAAAGTCGCTTTACCAGCAATATAAAACATGTTTTACACATAAACAGTGCCTCTGCCTTAGAGCAGATCACTTAGTGATGCATAAATCTGGTAAAGTCCCAATTGGATCATCCATCCTAAGCCCTCTGACTATCCATGATCTCAAACCAGTTCAGAGTAAACTGGAAAATATTATTAGCGGTAGGATGGAAAAAGCTGAGTTTCCTGACAAATAGTAGAAAACAGGAGAGGAGTTTAATTTACAACTGACAGGCTTTACTTCATCAAATGTGTACTTACACAAAGCTTTAGTAGTACAAATGCACTGATGAAGCTCCATTCTCACTATTGTACATTTGCCACAGTGAATGAAAAACTTTCAAAATCAATTTATTCAACAGTAATCATTTTGTTTTACAATATACAAAGGATGTTTTAAAGATTGCACTTCTAAGGTTTAAAAAACATATTTATTCGAATCGTGCTGTTGTTTTCAAACTTAGAAGAAACAAAGAATGACTTGATGAATTTTTAAAATCTTTAGGTGACCAAAATAAATGTCAATTTAAAGTATGAATTAATCACTATAAAATGATGATTGAAAAAAAAATCAAAAGAGATTTCACAGGCTTTGTTAAGCTTAGTGCTGAATGGCACGTTAGCTTGCATCTGCATATCAAATATGAAATACATATATATCATCTGATGAGATATTCAAAGCATTAAGACAACTGTTAGCTACTAAATAATCAGTGTCCTCACTTTTCCGTGTCCATATTTTATGGCATTTTACATTTATGCATCAGGGTTTGTGACTGGTTACTTGCATATATTTTCTTACCTTTTGATATGCGCCTTTCCAAGCCTAAAATGTTCTTTCCATCCTTTAATGTCATACAGAATGTTCCTATTTTTGGAACTTCAGCTAAAGTCTCACCAACTCCATGAAACCTTATCTGACCACTTAGATTTGCGTTACCCGTTTTACAGTCTTTATAACATGTATAATACATCAGCAATATTTATAAATATTTTTTAACATAGTGCTATGTTTTTATTCTGCATCATATATTCTAAAATGGATATTTTTTCCTGAATGATATTTTAAGGAATTTTAAAGTGTATATATAGAAATTATACCAGGTTGGATTCTGCAGAAGCAAACACAGACCAGTGTTTGGGGTACAAGGTATTTATTAGGGATCAACACTATCAAAACTGTGCAGCAGGTTGTTCTTTGAATGGAGGCTGCGTCTACATTAAATCCAGCACAGAACAGTATACAAATCATAACAGCACATCTGGCTGAGTAACCTTAAACACATCATTTCCTGAATTTTATCTTTCTTTTCTAGTTGATCTTAGACTAAGTTAGTGAGCAGCAAGAAGTTTCAGTGGGTGATCCCAGTTACATACATATGTTGGGCCTGAGATAGCTGCACATAGCTGGCACATTTCCTAATGAAAACCTCCATTTTGAGTGGACTTCCAGCTTCAGGATTATACAAATGAAGTGCTGATATATAAAAGATCTTCTCACCTAGCTAGAAAGTCAGTCAAATCAACTGAGGCAATACAAATTGAATTATATATCTTTCATCTTATGCTTTCGTCTTGTGTCTACCAATTAGATCTATGTGTATTAAGGCATCCCCCGCCCCCAAAGAAAAAGTCAACTCAGAGATGCTGAGGACAGTTAATTAGTCTGTACAACTCTAGAATGCCTAAGCAGCTCAACCGGCTCCCCAGGTGATCCCTAAGGAAGCTAACAAATGTTTTATTACGTACGTTAAGCAGTGTTAATAGTGGGGCATGTAAGACTGACACTAACACAGCAGCCTAAGAGTAAAGCACTGAAATGATTACAGAATCAGGGCAAAAATGATCCCCAGTCTTAAATCAATTATCTTTGGTAACAAATGTGAATAAATGGTAGTATTGTGAAACAATTATTTTTAGTTTTGCTCATCTATATAACATTTGTAGAGAATTGTACCGATCATAAACATATAGCTTGATAAATTTTCACAAATTAAATATATTTATGTAACCAGGACCAAGGTCAAGAAATGAAAAGTTACCAGCACCCCCCATGCTCCTCAGACCCTTTCTAGTCACAGCCTTGCTAAGGATAATGACTATTCTGAGATCTACTACCATGTTGTAGTTGTGTTTTATTATGAAATAATTTACTTAGAAGTAATTTCAAATTTTTAGAGAAGTTACAAGTACGGTAAAAGGGACCATCACGTATTTTTCACTGAGATTCCGCTTAGCCACATTTGCTCTTGCTCCTTCATTCTAACTTGCTCTCTTTCTGTCAATCATTTGAGAGCAAGTCACACATATGCATATATGATTTTAAGTCTAATGATTCCCAGTACCAGTATGTATTTTCCAAAAACAGGGAAATTCTCCTACATAGCAACCCTATAATTCCCAAAGGTTGAAATCAACATTGACATTGCACTGCCTTTCTCCAGCAAAGTGCCTTTGTATATTTCTGTTCCAAGATCCCATCTATAAACAATTTAATTGTCATCATTACCTTGTAATTTTAATATTGTGCTCATATTGGCTGATTCTTTTCTCTGGGAATGCTGATGAATCTTAGTTGAGGGAATTTTCTTTAGAGGATGTCTGCTTGCTTTTGCTTTTATCCCAGGAATGCTAGCATCTCAGACCTCTCATATATTAATTAATCTGTGAATTCCTAGATGATATAGATAATGAAATTTTTGACACAATCTTCTGTGAGTATAGACCAGAGATTTTGAATTTTCAGGGAAGTTTCCCCCACATGAAGCTGGGGCTGAGAAAGAAAAGTTCCTTTCTTGTTTTCCTTGCTAGGTAAGTGGATTTTTTTCTGAGGCTTCTCCTTAAAATTTATCATTTTTAGAGCTCTGACTTTATGCAATGATCTCATTTACAATTCTTCATCTTGATCAGGCCAAGGTCTTATTTCTTGTCTTCCTCTGGCAGTGCAAATCCCAGGTTAAATCCTACTCAGCACTCTGATTTTTGTTTTCTCTTTATAGCTGGATCCTGTGGGTTTTTTTAACTGTATTTTTAGCTCAAATATATATTTAATATGATGCATGTTGCAATTTACCTGACATTTTACATGTTTTGTAGCAGGACATTTTTCATATACACATCCTGTTATTTTCTAATGTATTCCTTGTTATATGCAGATGTCCTCTCTTTACAAAAATTAAAAAAAAAGGAGAAAGAAAAAAATAAACCTGCCTTTTAATACTTCCTCTAAAGCATTTGCTCTAAAAATCACTGTCTGCTGTGTACTAAACATGTTTATATTCCTACTTATTTTTTCAAAGTTCATAACAACACAAAATTGAAGTTGTGTTTCAAAAAGTCCTCTTATTATGAACATTTCACAAGCAATTCAAGCCTTTTCAATGTATTTGAAACTTCACAGTTTAGAACAGAAAACGTAAAATCAAAATAAAAGGAAATCTTCTAAAACAAATCTTCACAACATAGAACAAAGTCATTTAGAGCACAAAAGTAAAAATATAAGAATTTCCATAGATAATTTATATTTTATTAACCAGCTGAGAAAGATATTGAAGAAATAATATATGGATATAAATTCTTCTCTCTGTCTCAATAGAAAGTTGCCTGCAGGATATTCTCAATTAATTTCCATATTTGATATCCTATAAATGTAAGATGAATTGCTACAAAAATGCAAGGCATGTGGGTAAGCCTTTATATAAATATATCAATGATGGATTAAACAAATCTAATATGAAAATAAGACAACCCCTCTAGGCTCAGAATAGGTTGAATTGGATTATCCAGGCAACTTCTGGAAATGTACATGAGAAATAAGAAATATATCTCAAAGGAAACATTGAAGAGTATTTTGAAATTTTCTGAACATTGCAGATAAATTCATTTTATAAAATTTGTGATAAAGAATTACAAAAAAATGGAAAAGACTGTAAATATACTGAACTTGCAAGAATGAGCATCTAAGAGAAATGACTGTTGTTCAGAAAAAATAAAAACTTCTCAGGCTTTCATCACTTTTCTATCATAGTTCAAAATGCCAAAAATAAATATTATTCTCCCACTATTATGTCTATATATATTAATATATATGCACATATATGCCTACCATGCATATAATGTATATACGTACACCATTTATATTTCAATTAGTCTAAAAAATTTATATATACAAACTCGGACTTGGGGGGCAGTGGGGAGGCAAGGGCAACATACATAACCTAAACATCTGTACCCCTATAATATGCTGAAATAAAGAAAAAAATTTATATATAGTTCATAAATAATTTTATTTAATTGCATTATATGAATGTAAACTTTTTCTAAACTATTTTTACCTCACTCCTAAAGACTAACACAATTGATTTAAATGATAATATAATATTTCCTTGATAAGTTAGGTTGATGGCTGTATAAGCTACTTTTAATGGAGAATTTTAGTTTTAAAAGAGCAAAATAGATAAAAAGATAGAAAAGAGGTATAAGGAAAATATATGGAAATAATTCTGTTTCAGCTGAAGAATTTCTCTTCTAAAATTTACAGGTTCTCTCCTATCTGTCTTCTGTCTCACATCATTCAAAAGTTCTCACTGTTCTTTGTAATATTCTTTCTCCAATTCTGTATACAGTGAATATTGTTGAAAAATAGCTTCTGAAATTAGACTTTTATTCCTCTGTGTTCTTCCTGTAGTGTTATCTCAGGCCTAGTGGGCTTAAAAATAAGGTGGGCGTCAAGAGAAGATGTTGCTCCTTCCTGGCCTCTGGTTGTGTGATGAGCTCGTTGTCTTAGTCCATTTTGTGTTGATGTAACAGAATACTTGGGGCAAGGTAATTCACAAAGGAGAGAGATTTATGTCTTAAAGTTCTGGGAGCTGAAAAGTCTAAGGTCAAGCAGCCTGCATCTGGTGAGGGTTTTCTCACTTCTTCATCTCACAGTGGAAGGCAGAAGGGCAAGAAAGCATGTGCTAGAGAGAGAGAGCTGAAAGGCAGCTGAAGACTTTTATCAGAAACCCACTTCTGTAATAACTGTCCATTTCCTGATAACCCCATTAATCCATTCATGAGGACAGAACTCTCATGACCTTCATGACCTAATCACCTCTTAAAGGTCCCACCTCTCAACGTTGTTGCACTGGGGATTAAGTTTCCAACACATAAACTTTGGAAAACAATCAAACCATAGCACTTTCCCTGCCTGATTTTGAGAAGCTATCTTAACCCCTCCCCTGCAGAGGCCCTTGGGCCCTACCTCTATACCTGTGGTTTTGAGGTACACAAGTTGTTCTCTTTTCATTCCACGCCCTGGCCCATCCCTATTCAACAACACTCTCAGTGTTTCTTAAAAACAGAGCATATTGGGGGTCATGGTCCCTTGGCTGCCTGTCTCATACCGAGCTGGATGTTGTGAGACTCATCAAATTAGTTTCTCCTTTACCTTTCGTCAGTGTACTACCTGCATATCAAGTTACTTTCCTGCTATACTATTACAGAGCTTTTTAAAGATAGTGCAGATTTTTTTCTGCTAAACCTTTCTTACAGAGGCTTAAGACTCCCTGTTCCATCTTCTAACAAACTTACATGGAAATCCCTATGTCTTTTCTTCTTCTCCCCTGCCCATAACCTCAGGGGTTAAGCATCATAAATGTGTTCAAATGTTTCTAGTAAAGGCGCCTAACAATGTCCCTCTGTTTAAAATTACAGCATGATCTCATAACCACTTAGACTTTTTCTTTTCACAAAACTTTCACCTACTAAAATGTATATAATTCAATTATTTATTGTGATTATTATTTATTATGTGACTTGCAACAGGTGTATATACATTCCAGGAGAGCAGAGACATTATGAGTTTCGTAGGCTACTAGAAGAGTACCTATCATATAATAAGCTGTCAAAGAAAAGGTATTGAATAAACAAATAAATAAGACTTACATGCCAAACTGAATCCTTTTTCCTTTTTCCCAAAGAATTCTCCAACCTTCCCTTAAAGAATTTTTTTATCATCACCTTTCTAAATTGTAGGGATCTGTCCTTATCTCATATTTTGCTTCCTCTTTATTCTTATACTATAATCTCTACCTTCTGAGTCCACTGGAATCTCATTGTAATATTAATATATCTGTAAAACTTTAAGCATACAGAAAGTGTTCTTTTCAAAAATAGCTTTAGCAAATCACATGTTTTTTATTTGAGTATCCTGAACCCAATGTGAGATAAGAAATACACCCTCTAAGCCTATCCTTTGCTGGCCAGGACAAGTCTGTCCTTCAAAGAGAACCAACAGCTAGGACCTAGTGAGTGGAGAGATCTGCAGAGTTATTATACAGTCCTAACGTTGGGAAAGGAAATACAGCAGGTTTAAAATGGCTGCCACCCCATGGCGTTCTTTCATAATTTTTGCTTCTCACATAAGATATTTACTTTCATTCTAATTTTCCACCATCATTTTCCAGAAGGCAGGATCTAGTATTTTCTCCGAAGATCTTTTTTTTTAGAATATCCTTCTATATCTATATAGTAGATAGACCAACTTTGGCTGGGTAGCATGAGAATCACGTTTTCTTTTCAGGATCACCAAATAAGATTTATAAATATTGTCCCTCAAAGCTACTTTCCCCAGTAATGTATAAATTCTTACCGTTCTGGGTATGAGGTAGATATTCATTTTTGTGTCCGGGAGATTACCTCTCTCCTGCTGGCACAAGGCAAGTATCCTAGAAAGGAGGAAAAAAGATTCACTTAGGTAATTTTCCTTTAATTGAGATCAGTGGTTCTCAAAATTTAGCCTACATGAGAATCACCTGTAGGGCTTGTTAAAGCAAAGGTTGCTGGGAAGCATTTAGAGTTTCTGATTCAGTAGTTTGTGGAAGAGCCTCAGAATTTTAGTTCCTAACGAGTCCCAATATATGTGGGACTTGTGCTGCTGGTCCAAGCACCACACTTTGGAAACCATAGTAGATGACTTAATTCAACAACATGCCTTTGTTTGTTTTTTAATCTTTTGTATTAATTATGAGATATTGCCAAAGGAAACACAGCACTATATAGTACTATATTTTTTATAAATTTTGCCCCACACATTTATAAAAGTTGTCCCACACTGAAACATTTCAGGTTGCCTTACTGCTTGAACTTTTATTACTTTAAAAACTTTCATTAATGTACCTCCTTTTACTCCAGCAATGTCGCCTCATGGTGTACTTAACATAACTCCTTACAGTAAACTGCTTAATTCTATACTCTTAATTCAGTCTTTTTATTTTGAGAAAGTAGACAATTTTTAATAATGATGACTAAATCAGTAGTAAATAAATTTTAAATATAGTCTGAGTAAATTGTAAGCACTATTATCAGGAAATACTAGCATCTCTTTTGTTCCTACACTACTTATTAAGGGATCTTCTATCTTTCCTCCACATTTCACAAATCAGATTGCTATAAAAGTTAGTCTTTGATTAGATAGCTGACATTATTTGTGCACTTATTATATGCCCAAGTCTATGATAAATACTTCTTTACCTACATAATCTCTTTTTAAAATGAGATACTATAATAAACTATAGTATTTTAAATAAATAATTTATTTGGGCATCTAAATAAAGTTCAACATTTCATTAGTGCAAATAATTACATATTTTCATATTTATATTAATATATATTTATGGATAAATAAGATATATATACAGGCTTAGATATGCCAACTTATTAAATAATGGTAAATGTCAATAATTTTTTTACTGTAAATATAATTTTATTTCATGTTTATTTTGGGATGTCTTAATAAAAGATAATTGCTACCTATGTCATTTTAATAAAATATTGAAATGTAATTTTTCAACAGATGATATCAGTGTTGGCAAGGAGCTATAATATTTTGGGTAAATTATAGTTGTGGAGCCTGATCTGAGATGCATTCACTTGTGTTTCCATAAGGCAAATTTGCCTTAAAAAACAAGAGACACTTTCAAGTTCTTTGGAAACTATTAAAAAGTTTTCCCATAAATCTACCAAAAGGAAGTGAATTTAGATTTCAGGTTTTATTTCTCCATTGGTTAAAATGCTTTCATTTCTTACCCTAGAGAAATTCATTAAAATGGAACAAGAAGAATAACATAAGTATATTTGAGAGAAAAATTGCATTAAAAACTTAACCATCTCCATTAATAATGTCAGTGTATATCAGACTTAACATTATATATGCTCAACGGCAAAAAGTAGTTAACTAATATAGTTAAATCTATTTTCGTATTGGTTCAATTTTTCAAAAATTAATAGTGAATTCATAAATGTGTTTAAGTAGACCATTTTAATTGATTAGTATGGTTTCATTTCATATATATCATTATATATGTATACATGTATTTTATATGATTTTAACTCTGTTCACATCAATCGAAAGGTATACAGACACAGTATAAAGGTGGATATATATCTTTTTCTGTGTTAGCTATGAGTATAAGTTAAAAAATGAAGAGCCTGAAGAATAAAAAACTGCCCTCCTTTCCTTTGGGAAGTCCAATTCCAAAACAAACTGTTCCTCATCCCAATTATTTTTGTAATACCCTGGATATATCCTTTTTCATTTTAACAACGTGAATCTTCTAGTTTCTATATACATGATTTTCTTCCTGAACTTTCTAAATCTCAAAACGGATATCTGCTTCCAAGCCTTGTAGTATAGCTTGAGTCTGGTAAATTGATGCCTCCTATTTTGTACTTTTTGCCTAAGGTTGCTTTGGCTATATGGGATCTTCTCCAGTTCTATATGAAGCATAGAATTACTTTTTCTCAATCTGCAAAAAATGATGTTGGTATTTTAATAGAAATTTTATTGACTCTGTAGATCACTTTGGGTAGTATAGATATTTTAACAATGTTGATTCTGCTGATCCATGAACATGGCGTGGGTTTCCCTGTTTATGTACTCTGCTCTTTCCTTCCTCAGTGTTTCACAGTTCGCCCTGTAGGTGTCTTACACCTCCTTAGTTAAATATATTTTGAAGTATTTTATTTTCTTTGTTGCTATTGTGTGAAAGATACTGAGTCTTTGATTTGCTTCTCAGTTTGACTGTCATTGGCGTACAAGAATGCTACTGATTTGTGTACATTGATTATGTAACCTCAGACTTTGCTGAACTTATTTATCACTTTCAGTAGTCTCTTGGCAAAATCTTTGAGGTTTTATAAATATATGATCATATCATCAGCAAAGAGTGACAGTTTGACCTCTTCTGCCCCCATTTGGTTGCCCTTGATTTCCTTCTCTTGTCTGACTGCTCTCGCCAGGACTTCCAGCACTGTGTTGAATAGAAGTGGTGATAGAGTTCAGCCTTGTCTGGTTCCAGTTCTAAGAGGAAATGCTTTTAAATTTTTCCTTGTTCAGTATGATATTGGCTGTGGGTTTGTCGTGTATGGCTTTTATCATTTTGAGGAAACAGGATCCACATCTCTCACCTCTCACAAAAATCAACTCATGATGAATAACAGACTTAAACCTGAGGCATAAAACCATAAGAATTCTAGAAGAAAATGATGGAAAAACTCTTAAAGACATTGACCTAGGAAAACAATTTATGAAGAAGACCCCAAAAGCAATCACAGCAACATCAAAACTAAATAAATGAGACCCGAGAAAATTAACAACTTCTGCACAGGCAAGAAAACTATCATTAGAGTGAATAGACAACCTACAGAATGGGTGAAAATACTTGCATGGTATCCCTCCAATAAAGGGCTGATAACTAGAATCTATATAGAGCTCAGGAAAATCAACAAGCAAAAAATTAAAACTACTCCATTAAAAAGTGGGCAAAGGACATGAACAGAAACTTTTCAAAAGAAGATGGACTTATGGCCAAGAAACATAGGAAAAATGTTCAACGTCTCTAATCATCATCTCGAATCAAAATAACAAGGACTATCACTTAACTCCAGTGAGAATGGCTTTTATCAAAATGGCCCAAAACAATAAATGTTGGCATGGATATGAAGAGATAGGAACACTCATACACTGTTGATGGATCTGAAAACTAGTACAACCTCTATGAAAAGTAGTATGGAGATACCTCAAGGAACTAAAAGTAGAACTACCATTTGATTCAGCAATCCCACTAGTGGGTATTTACCCAAAAGAAAAAGAGACATTCTATAAAAAAGATATCTGCACTCAAATATTTATAGCAGCACAATTCACAATTGCAAAGATATGGAAACAACCCAAGTGCCATTAATACATGAGTGGATTAATAAAATGTAGTATGTGTGTACCATGGAGTACTACTCAGCCATATAAAAATGGTGAATTAAGACTTCTTGTATAAACCTGGATGGAACTAGAGGCCATTCTTGTAAGTGAAGTATCACAATAATATTAAAAAAAACACCACATGTACTCACAATTAAATTGGTTTAATCGGTCAACACTTACATGTACATAGAAGTAACATTTATCGGGGATAAGGTGGGGGGTGAAGAGGGGATGTTTAAATCCTAATGGGTGCAGTGGGCACTGTCTGGGGCATGGGCATGCTTGTAGCTTTCACTGGGACAGTGCAAAGGCAATTTACGTGACCAAAGCATTTGTATCCCCATAATATTCTGAAATTAAAAAAAAAATCAATTGACTGCAAAAGTGAGGGTTCATTTATGAACCCTCAATTCTATTTAGTTGGTCTATGTCTATTTAGTATATCTATGTTCTATTTAGTAGATCTATTTATGTTTACTTTTTGCCATTACCACACTACTTTGATTACTGTAGTTTTGCAGTAAGTTTTAAAATCAGAAGGTTTGAATCTTTCAACTTTGTTATTCTTTGTCAAAATTGTTTTAGCTGTACTGGGCCCCTTGAATGTCCTTATTGATTTTAGAATCAGCTCTTCAATTTCTGCAAAGAAGCCAGCTGGATTTCTGCTAGTGATTATGTGGAATCTGTCAATCAATTTGGGAAATATTTCCATGTTATTGACATTAAATTTTTTAATCCATGAACACAGATGTTTTTCCATTTAAAAAAAGAAGAAAATATAACTTTCGAAAGGGTGTTAACTCACCTACTTTTTCATTTATTTATCATTCAATGAGCGTGTATTGAGGCTCTAGGTTTGCCCCTCCAGACAGAGTGTGAACAAGGCAGACCAGGCCCCTTACCACACAGAGCTGATAGACTGATAGGGTAAATCAGACTGTAAATAAGACATATCATTTACAATTGTGAAAAATGGTACAAAGAAGAAATGCATGGTACCAGGAGACTTCCAAGAATATCCCGCAGTTCATACATGAATATATTACTTGTCTAGATTTCTGTATTTAAAAAATTGAAGAAACATAAGTTTGAAATGTAAAAAAAATTCATTTTTTATTAACTCAGCATTTTATTGTAGTTGTTTCCTATTTGTTCTCTGTTCCACTTATTTTACTTATAAAAATAGAAATTCAGTTATCTGTAAATGGAAACTCTGTTATCCATACTTAATATTTGTCTCTTTCACTCTGTTTCTACCTCTTCATAATTTCTCATGAATTCTGCCTGAAATTTTAAACTTATTTTCTGAATCTCGAACTGAATTTTGTTCAGTTCAATTCTAATTTGTATTCCTTTTTAATTTGTACTGATTGATATTGCATAAATCTCTACTGTGGGCTTTGGCAACTCCTTTGCATCTCACTGTATTATGTTGTCCCCACTTAATAATGTGAATTACTACTTCTAAGTAGAAGAGAGCCTGACATGCTAATCCATCTGGTATCAGTGAAGCTATTCTAACTTCAAGTGTTTATTGGGAGGTAAGAGATATAAGGTGAGTGTCCCTCAATTTTGTATAAGGTGTTTGGAGACAGTCTTGTATTTCCGACACAGGATTGTGTTTTAACCGAAAGCTAGCCATATTAGCTTTCTTCTTACTGTTTTATTACTTCTGTTGATTTTATTATGGTTTTAAGGTGTTAGGCTCCTCAGGGCTATATTTATGAATTTATGTAGCCATATTATCTGGTAAGACATATATTTATAGGCTTTATTATATGTTACACATATATTATGTGTAATGAATATTATAATACATATTATTTGTACTAAAACTGCTTTCAAAATACAGAAAAATATGTCAAAAACATTGAAATGCTTATATATGTGTGTTTATATGTATTCATTATCTCTGCACACAATTTATAGCTTTACATAAAATGTAGAAAAATTGACACGTTAAAATAAGACCCTAGTAGTAACATTTATCAGGTGTCGGGCAGGTGGAAGGCGGAAGGAGGAGATGGGTATATTCACACCTAATGGGTGCAGTATGCACCTTCCGGGGGATAGACATGGCTTGAATCTCTGACTCGTGTGGGGCGAAGGCAATATAGATAACCTAAACATTTGTACCCCTGTAATATGCTGAAATAAAAAAAAATAAGAAAGAAAAAATAAATAAAGGTAAAAAAAACTAAGACCATGAGATAGAGTATGAACAGTCAATTGATTCATTTCTAAACAGGTAAGGAAATAGTACAGGGTTCTGTTCTTCAAATCTGGAATTTAGAAACCTGCAGGGTGTGAAGATGCTGGGAGGTAATGCGGAGGAGGAAATAAACACACCTTGTTGATTTTACCAACTCTTTGCAAAAGTTGAAATAAGCAAGATTTTGACTTTTTATAAGGTACAGGTGGAAAGAAGATAACTTCATGCTGATATATTTTGTTACAGCCTGGAGTGCTTTTTCTATTTGTATTTTATTATCTACCTACATTTTTAGGAAGACTGTAGCTCTGATCTTTCAAAGGCAACGTTAAATGAAGTTTTCTTCAGGAGAACTGCTTCTGCTGTTCATTGGAATACTCTGAATAACTTATTTGATAGGGAAAAAGAATTGTCCATGCTACTTTTATTTGTTCAAAAATATGTACTTTAATTTCCAGTTTATAAGCTTCTCCAAACAAGTGAAACTAGCCATAGTCAATATATGGAAATATATTTGAAAAGTACATCAGAGATGGAAGCAACAAAATAGTTTTTGTAATTCGATGTTCCAAAGACTTTTTTTTTTTTTTTTGGCAGTGAAGTGTGTTAAGTAAGTTTCCAATAATTTTATTTTTATAGAAGTATTTTTATACTATCAAAAACTTCGCTCTTCATTTAAGATTTTTTTCCAGTGAGGCAGAGCAAGACAATGGAGTAGGACTCTCCAGTGCTTGTCCCTCCATAGAAACATCGATGTGAACACCTGTCCATGCACAAAAATACCTTCACAAGAGTTAAGGAAACCAGGTGAGAGATCACGGCACGTGGTTGTTGCACAATAATAACAAAAGACACATTGAAGGAGGTATGAAAGACTGCTTAATATTACCCATGTCACCTCTCCCCAAACACAGGCAGCACACCATAGAGATAGAGACTGCTCACTTGGGGGAAACAAAGGAAGCGAGTGCAGAACTTTTCCTTGGCCCTCAACACAAGGCCCACCACAGTCAGACTCAGCACTGGGCAGACTCCCATGGCCCCGCTACTGGGTATACATTAAAAGAAATGAAATCGGTATGTCTAAGACATATCTGCACTGCCATGTTTATTGCAGCACTTTTCACAATAGCCAAGATATGGAATCAACCTAAGTGTTTAGGAACAGATAAAATAGGTAAAGAAAGTGGAGTATATATATTTCAAAACATCACACTCTTCACAACGTTGTTGCAAATGACAGGATTTCAGATACTTTCCCACACATTCACTTCCACTCCGTTCACCACATATATTTCTTTTTTTTGCAATCATATCTGACATTGCAATGTAATGGGTCACTGCAAAATACTGCAATTTATTTTTCACCAATCAAAATTAAGAACACAATATGGTCTAGATTCAGTTAACCTCTAAAGGTTTACAACTGTTAACCTTGGCTTCTATGTGTGGGCATTAAACATGTTTTGTTTTACTTTCATATAATACAAAATCATAAATAACATATAATTTATTTATTTATTTATTTGGTCTAAAGTTACATTTAGAAACTTAGTGGTAGGTCTTGCTTTGACAGTGTCCTGGCTTTATGGATGTGTAGGTCCAATTGGTTTAGTTGGTCTTGTTTATATTAATATTTTCTTTTTGATACCCATTACTAATTGTAAGTGAGAAATCTGTTTTGATTCAACCATAGGTTTGTTACTTGGTTTGATACTTGAGAACTTTGGAATGTTTTACTTGACCCAGTTTAACTTCCTAGTACTCATCGAGGCCAAAGTATTTTTCATCTCTTCCTTGGTATATCATTTTCTATTAATTCACTCAATACTGCAACATCTCTCCAATTAGTACAAATCCTTTCACAAACTAGAATCATTCTTGTGACTTACCTATAAAAAATTTCAAGTTAGATCCAATGTTTTAATAATTTTGCAGCTTAGCTTTGGCTGGGTATGGTGGCTCATGTCTGTAATCTTAACACTATGGGAGGCCTACACGGGAGGATTGCTTGAGGCTAGGAGTATGAGACCAGCCTGAGCAAGAGTGAGACCTGGTCTCTACAAAAAATAGAAAAATTAGCCAGCGTGATGGTGCGTGCCTATAGTCCCAGCTATTCGGGAGGCTGAGGCAGGAAGATCATTTGAGCTGAGGAGTCTGAAGTTGCAATGAGCTATAATCATGTCAGTACACTCTAGTCTGTGCCACAGCAAAGATCCTGTCTCAAAAAAATAATAATAATTTTTCTCAAGCTATTCTAATTGGTACAGTCATTAATCATCCCATTTTTCTGCCCTCTGCCTTACCTTTTACCGTGGAATGACATTTACCCATTTCTTGTTCTGGAATTTAATAGAGATTCTTTTTTCCTTTTTAGTGTATTGGAGATAAAGATTCTCTCTCATTATTTTTTTTTATTATTTTTATAGGTTTATCAGAATTTACACGCCCACTATTTTCAATTCTTTGTACTTGCAACTTCCAAAAAGCACCTGTTTATGGGACTAAAATAAGAGAAAAATATTTTGTATATTTTCGATAAGACAGTGTTTGCATTATTAGATCTATAATGTGCTAAGAAGCGTCAAAGTGATTTTTAATAATCTCTATACTTGCTTTAGGAAAAATAAATGCACTATTTAAAAAATCGTTTTTCATTTTTCTCACAAAGTACTAAATCCAATTCTAAAATTAATCAACATCTGGCAGTAACTTGTGATTAGGAATGGTCATTTAGTATGATAATAAATTCTTCACTATTGATTCTATGGTTAAGAAACTTAAAGCTTATCATGAAAAATATTGTTTTTCCTTCACATAATCTATATTGACACACCTCTTAATACCCTTAATATTATTATTTTACTATATTTCAACATACTCTCATTTCCTTAAGGTTTGCTTAATTAAACAACATGTATTGAGAATCTTGGAATTTCATAACTGCAACAAATAAATAGGTACATTCAGTCGAATACATTTCAAAGAATTTTAGCCACTTCAACCTTTTCTGAAAAGAAAGAATCAAATGAGAAGTTCCATTCCTTCAACAAAAAAGGAAGATTCAGGCCGGGTGCAGTGGCTCACGCCTGTAATCCTAGCACTCTGGGAGGCCGAGGCGGGCGGATCGTTTGAGTTCAGGAGTTCGAAACCAGCCTGAGCAAGAGCGAGACCCTGTCTCTACTAAAAATAGAAAGAAATTAATCGGACAACTAAAAATATATAGAAAAAATTAGCAGGGCATGGTGGCACATTCCTGTAATCCCAGCTACTTGGGAGGCTGAGGCAGAAGGATCGCTTGAGCCCAGGAGTTTGAGGTTGCTGTGAGCTAGGCTGACGCCATGGCACCCACTCTAGCCCGGGCAAAAAGAGTGAGACTCTGTCCCAAAAAAAAGAAAAAAAAGGAAGATTCAGGCACCATAAATTTCTTCTCATTACCCTACAACTTCAGTCCCCAACCCCAGGCCCTATAGGGACCCACCACAGAGCTCTGGCCTTCCCTCCAACTTAGGAAGGTGGGGGTGGGACTCCACACAGCGGAAGATGAACAAAGCCCCATCTGTATTATTTACCGAATTTACAGCTGCTTCCCATCACCCTCATCACCCCTGAGCTCAACATCCCCATCAGCCCACCACCCATTTCCGTGGAAAAACTGAATTGTCTTCCATGAAACTTGTCCTTGGTGCCAAAAAGGTTGGGGACTGCTGCTCTACAACTAAAATTTGTGGGAAGCTTTAGGGACTTTTGGAACGTGTGATCAGCTCAATCCTTCAGTTTACTGATAAAAATCTGACACAGGAGGGTTTAGGTATTTGTGTGCCATCTCAGAGCTAGCCACATTTTAAAACTAAGGTAGATATTACAATAAGATTTTGACACATTTCCAATAACTTCTTGAAATAATAATTTCTATTAACCCTTTTATGTCTCCTCTACATCATGGATGCTATTTCTCCCCATAATTATCTACTCCTACCACTTCTATATTATAAACTAATTTGCAAACTGTATTCTGTAATCAGTATATTTGCTGAATATATATTAATATTTTGGTTAAGCATTGTAAAACTGGGTCTAACTAATCTGGATCTTTATTATCCAGCAATGAACAGATAAACGTTTCACTTGCAATACATTGCATAGTATGAGTCCATATTCCAAAATTAAATTTATGTTCTAGGAAATGATAATAAAATTGTTAATACATTTAAATGATAAATACTTTCTTTGATCATATTCCATGTATAAAAATATATATTTTTATAACCAAAGCATGTAAAAATAGGCTATTTGAAGAAGAGATAGTGACTAGAGAATGTACAAAAATGTTTTTTAAAAAAATATGAGATGTTTAAAATATGCATAATTCTGTTTTTGTGCTTTTAGTTGATTCTATACAACGGAATTGATTCCTGAGCTCTAAACAGGGAAAAAAAATCTGAGTAGGGATGCTTTGTATATTTTGTTTGTAAACAATGTTTTATAATCAATACAATACAAATTAAAACAAAGTTTTAATCTTTTATTGTCAGGGGATCATCTCTAATTCTTTTCCTCAAACATATTAGGGTTGTTATTTCCAACAACATTTTGATATCAAATTAATTTTCCTGGACAAACAGGTTGTTCCCCTACTCCTTTGGGAACAAGTTATCTTTTGCAGTTCATTCAGCCAAAACCATGAGTTAACACCCCCATTCTGTTTTGCAAGGGGAAAAAAGTAAAAAATCCTGGTCCAAAGTTTTTCCTGCCTGGAGTCCCATTCCTTGAGTATTTCCAGCAAAATTTCTATCTTCAGCTTCACAACAGACATTTTGCAAACAGTATTACCTATATCACCAACTTTGTGCAAAGAGTCCTCTGGGCAGAAAACATTTTGATGCCAAGACTGTTCGTGAGGATCAAACTGAAAGTTCTTCACATAACCACTAATATATACAGTCCCTAAAAGTAAATCTTTTATTAACCTGTATTTATTCCTATGGCACTGTACAATAAGATAATAACAATATCACTATGATTGATAGATTTATGTTTAACGTATTAAATATGCCACAGTAAGAATTTTTATAGACTTTATTTTTAAGCAGTTTTAGGATTGTAGAAAAAAACATGCAGCCAGTACTGACTTCCCGTATTCACTCTCTTCCCCTCATACAGTTACTATTACTAATGTCTTGCATAAGTATGGTACATTTGTAACAATTGACGAGCTAGTATTAATATATTATTGTTAACTAAAGTTCATAGCTTACATTAGGCTTCATTCTTTACGTTGTACAGTTCTACGGGGTTTTGACAAATGTATAACATCATTAGTAGACCATAATAGGATCATACAGAGTAGTTTCACTGTCCTAAAATTCCTGTGCTCCACCTATATATCGCTCTCTCCTCCCCTTGAAAACCTGATAGCCACTGATATTTTTATTGTCTCTGTAGTTTTTCCTTTCCAGACTGTCAGGTAGTTTTAATCACAGAGTATGGAACATTTTCAGACTGGCTTCTTTCACTTAGCAATAAGCATTCAAGCTTCCTCTATGTCTTTTCACAGCTTGTTAGCTCATTTTTTTTTATCACTGAATAATATTCCATTGTATGAATTTGTATTTATTCATCCATTGAGGGACATTTGGGTTGCTTCCAGTTTTTAGCAATTATGAATATGACTGCTTTAAACATTTATTTCTAGGAAATTGTGCAGACATAACTTTTCAACTCATTCATGTAAATACCTAGGAGTGTGAATCTTGGATTGTAAACTTTTGTTTCACTTTTAGAGGAAATTGCAATGAATCTTCCAAAGTGGATGTTCTGTTTCGCATTCCCATCAACAACGAGTAAGTGTTCCTCTTTCTTTTCACTCTAAGTCCTATGTCTATGAAAAGAATCATCACAGACAAACAGAGTAAAGAGGAGAAACTCTGCAGCCAGGCCTATATTTAAGGGGAAAATGAGGATGAGGTAAAGGTTAAACAACTCACAATTTATGACCAAGTCTTGCGTTAGAGCAGTGGCTTTAATTAAACAGAGGAGCACTGCATTTTGGAAACAGGCACTACCTGTTTTAACAGCGGTGTTATGGAAATAGGATAAATTGAATATACTTTGCTGTATCAATGCTCTGGCGCAGAAATATAAATTCATACTGTAAACATTCTTTGGAATTACTAAGATTCAAGTACTTAAAGAATAATAAAAAATAGTTCTTAGAATTCAAAACACTTTTCCTGAACCTGGAAAGTTATTGTCAATAGATTCAGTAAATTGATTGTTTCTGTGAGTTATATTTACCTGCACATGATTGGAAGGCATAAAAGTATACTTTATATAATGCAATTTATATACAATTTACTATATGCTACTTGAAATGTCTTTTAGCAAATGATGATCATGGATGCATATAATAAATGTTAATGCATACTCACAGGAGTCTATCGGTAGCACGAACAGTTAATTAGTTTATCATTAATGGATAATGTAGGACTTGAAAAATAGTTTACCTCCATAAATGTATAGATATAATTTTTTATAATAAGAAAAGTTTTTAAGGTAATAGTTATCTTTTATTTATTTTTCTTTTATTAGATTTTATCTATCTTGTATACCCTTGAACCAAAGAACAATGATTTGTTCTTGGATTTACAATTTCAATATAAAACCAAGTAAAGTAAACACATTTGTTTCATTTGTACTCATTAGGGAAATTTTAACAGTATATCGATGTAGCTAAATAGCAATTTAATACTACTAATAATGAAATGCCAAATTTAAGTAGCAGGTAGAAAATTAAGGCAGAAGAGTTTAAATTCATAATTGGAAGGTAAATGAGCAAAAGTTTGCAGATCATTAAAGTTTTAATATTCTTTTAAATTTATCTCAGCTTTTTCTCTTTTAGATTTTAGTGAGCTTTAATTTAACGTGATATCTATTGAAATAATGAGATTTATAGAAGCTATGTATTGTCATTTTTAATAGTTATACTGAAATATATTCCAGTATGAGTTGGAATCCAACTAAGCATTTAAATGGTGAACCAAATGAACCATTTGGTTCTCAGAATGGATGACAATTCACAGATGATGTATTACAATTTCAGAGTGGCAAACAGAAGTTAAAATACTTTTGAACTAAATAGTAACCTGAAAGACTTGGAAAAAGTTATTAGCTGTGTGTATTGGAAGGAGAGCAGAAAAAAAAAGGAGAATGGTGAATTTAATACAATTTTATAAGTAAAATTTCCATAAGCTAGTACAGCAACATTTTATGAAAAAGAAGCATTCATTGATTTGTCTTTATATTTTATTGAGTATAATATTTGTAACATTACATCATGAATTTAGATGAGACCAATGGAAGGATGACAACAGGTGCCTTTTCTCCCATTTCAAAATGTAGCTGTATTTCTTTTCTTTGTTTAGAACTTGAAACCACTCTGATATTGGCCAACTCATGAATCACCCAATGGGAACTCTGCAAAATGTGGAGGCTTCTTTTTACAATTATATTCCTGGGAATATACTTCTTTTTTCTCCTGTAACCTGTTCCTACCTTTCATAAGAGACATTCTCCTATTTACATCCTTCATTTAGCATACAGTAGCTGCTATTTTACAAAAACAGTATTGAATAAATGGAAACATGAATTTATGTTTTAAGGGCTGCCTATTGACAGAGAATAGTTAATGTTCAAAAGAAAATATTATCAGGGTTGCATAAATAAGGGAAATTATAACTAAGTAAGGCTACGTTTCCAACTATCCCTCCTACTCATCTGAGCTTCCTGGCCCGTGGCCAAGCTTTCTAATTGCGATCCTAGTCAAAACCCTCATCATCCTTCTGGCCTGGACTATTAATGGAGCCTTTTCACTGGTTTATCACCAATATTTTCTTTTTAGTGATTTTGAAGACTACATAATATATTTTCAAAGCCAAACATGTTAAACAATAAATATTCGGATTCTCTAATAAAATATGCTAGTATTTTTCAAAAAAGTATCCATTATTTCCCCTGAGTATAGATGTTCATTCTGAATTCTTATCATTTTCAATCCTTACAAAATCTCAATTTAATCTTAATTGAAATGCAGGGTTGCTCTTACTTTATATAGCGAGTAATTGTTCTTTAAAGTTTCCTTTTCCTTAAATCTTAAGAACTTGGTTTATGAAGATCTAATCATGTTCTACTTTGGGTCCAAACTAGCAAACTAAAGAAAATGTCTTTTGATATTTAGCATCTATAGAACTCCAACATTTTTCTTTTACTGACCTCTTTCACACAAATGTGATTATTTTATTTTACATAATCTTTGTACAATTTCACAAATCTCTTGCCTAGGATATAATCATTGTATAAATTATTTCTTCATAAATTATCGATAATTATATGAATAGAAGTTGTAATCTTAATTTCTTTGAAATAAGCTGATTTCTATATTTCCATTCATATCAGTTGATTAATTTTGTAATTTAATATCAACTATTCTCTCTACATTTCTAAGTCAACATGATATAATTTTCACTATTTATTAATGTATAGATAGAAGAATCTTCCCTGAATTCCATTTGTTTGTCCCAATCTTAACTTCAGTTTTGAAGACCAATAAACTAATCATTGTTATAGTACTATTAGTCAATTTCATTGACCCAAATTATTTAGTAAAATGAAAATGTAAATAATATTTCTAAAGAATTGCTTTCATTAAAACATTCTAAGTCAATTAAATAAGTCCATGCTGACTCTCTGGTCAATACTACACTGCACATGCTCTCTGCGTGTTCTCTACGAGTTCATCCCTCTGTTCACACTTCTCTTCATTAAATTCACCTTAAATTTAAGGTTAAAGTTAACATCTGTGTCTTCCATTAATCAGGGCTTTCGTGAGCATGGCAGTCAATTCTTCCTATCACAAGAATATGTAATAATATTTGCATATTTACATACTAATCTCTCTTTGTTGATGGGCACTTTTAGTTTGCCCGTGTGCATTTTTTCCTGGCATATCTTTTGCCTCTAAGTCTAAGTGTTGCTCATCTTTCAAGAGAAGGCTTATTTATTACCTTACATTCCCCATAAGATTAGATTAGGTGCCTTCTTTTCATACTTCAAAATCACTTTGGATATTTCTCTCTTTGGTTTCATAATGTTTCATAATAATCTATTTACTGGTTCATCTTTCCCAGTAAAATGAACTTTTTAACTACTGGGTACATGGTTCTATCTTTTGTTGTTTTGGTGTATTGAGCTCGCTACTATATATACATTAAATAAATCAATGCTGAATAAGTAATCTGTAGAAATTTTTTAGTGTCTCCATAGCAGAAAAAAAATACTATTTTTCTTATATACTAAGATAATATAAAAATGCAAGCTCTGGAGTAAGACGGCTTGTGATAGAAACCTGGCTCTGCTACTTACAAATTGTGTTACCTTTGGTTAAGATGTAGCAAACTTTGTTATCTTCATTATCCTCATCTTCAAAATGATAATTATTCTATTTATCAAAATTTTTATAAGAATAAGGAATGATAAAATTAAAATGCCTACTGCAGTGAAATGAAACCTACAATAACTATTATTAGCTACTTTAGTTAATGGTAGCAATTATAAATTTTTGTTATATATTGCCTTAGAAAATAAAAAAAAAAACAGTAAAGATTAGTAAATGGTTAGAAGCTTGAAATCAGGTAGTGGCTCAATGAATCACAAAATTCTAAATATTCATTTTAAAATTGAAAATGTTAATTAGCCTGATTATGATAATCATGTCACTATACATGCATATCAAAACATTACATTGTATATCTTAAATGTATACATTTTTATTTGTAAATTCTATCTCAGTGTAGCTGTGGAAAATTCTATTTATTTAGCTCCAATCCAACCTGAAATAATACAGACAGGACAGAGACTCATATGGGAAGTATACAGAACTTTTCAATAGAGGGATAGGGAAAAGTTATGAATTTTAAAAGATGGTTTTATTTATTCATTCATATGTGTTAAATATATACCATGTTAACAGGATCTGAGCTATGTGCTAGAAAATGGGGTGGGGGTGGGAATGAGGTGGGAAGGATAGACCGAACTCATTAAAATTACAACCTATTAGAAAAGACAGACATTAAATAATTGCATAGCTTGCTATTTAAATATAATTATGCTTAGTTATATGAAGAGAAGAGCGCAATTTTATAATTGAACAAAATGAAGGTGGATTCTAGTCAGAAGAGTCAGGGAAATAAATCTCACCTTGTGGAACTTAAACCAAGAATGGAAGGCTGATGGAATTGGCTAGGCGAAGGGAAAGAACAGTCTCGGGCAGGACAAACAGCACGTGAAGACATCACCACATTTAGAGAAGCAATGAATTACCCAAGCTTTAGAGGGACTTTTTGATAATTTTCTAAATTTGGGGGACTATAGGGTCTCTCCAGTGGTGTTGGATATGGACTCTCGCGTGGGCCTCTTTTCTTGGGGTCCTCAACTGATCTTCTTGGTCAGGCGTCACCCAGATGTCATAAGGAACTCTGGATCTCCCTCCAGTGGCGGAATCAGTAGCCTGTGTCTGGACCAAGTTCCAGGGGTTCAGCCTGGTGATCAAAATACTCCTGTTGGCCTGTACAGAATTTCTTTCATACGAGTGTGTGACAAGGAGCACCAGAATTGTGCTAACCAGCTGATACAAGGTATGTCAAATTATTTGCACAGACAAGAGTTTTATAAAAAAATATTTTCCTGGGCTCAGCACATCCTAGGGCCAGTGTGGATTACCCTGAGGTGGGAGGTAGCCTAATGAATTGGAGGAACTAAAAACAAGTGTGGCTAGAATAGGAATTAAAAAGATCAATACTATATACATAAGTTAAGGGTTGAAAAATATTTAAATTCACCTATCATTTTTATTTTTTTTTCTGGTGGAATATTGTTAGACTAAGTGTCTTTAAATTGATTCAAAGCTTACGTGATTCTCAAAGGAAGTTAAGCATGAAATTTTACATCTTTAAGTTCTAAAATAGATGCTGAAATACCCAAATACTCACATTCGTTGTTTAACATTGTAAAGGAAAACTTTATAATCTTGTAAATCTTTATGAAAAAATGTACGGAGATAATTTTACATAAATGAAAATATGTTGGTTAAAAATACTGAAACAATATGAAAAGACTAAGAAGGCCTTAATGGTCCCCTCAGCTTGACTAAACTTTACATAAGCTTCTTACTGATACTAGGCACCTGATCTCCCTTTTCTTAGAGTATTTATTTTAGAAAACTTGTCCTTGTAATTTTTTTCCTCTGCTCCCTAGAGATATAAATCTTCTCCCTGCTTTTTTTTTATTTTTTTTTTATTTCAGCATAATATGGGGGTACAGATGTTTAGGTTACGTGTGTTGCCCTTGCCCCCCCTCGCCCCTCAGTCCAGGTTCCAAATATGTCCATCCCATTGCGTGGTGCACATTGCACTCTTTGTGTACACATACACCCGTCCCCTCCTCCCTCCTCCCCCCTCCCCCCTGCCCAATATCTAATAGATGCAATTCTTATATATGCACTTATGTGTTGATCCGTTAATACCAATTTGATGGTGAGTACATGTGGTGCTTATTTTTCCATTCTTGGGA
>CAUYSK010027588.1:0-10887 GCA_963575035.1 Avahi laniger
GACTACAGGCATGTGCCACCATGCCTGGCTAATTTTTTCTATATATTTTTAGTTGTCCAATTAATTTCTTTCTATTTTTGGTAGAGACGGGGTCTCACTCTTGCTCAGGCTGGTCTCGAACTCCTGAGCTCAAACAATCCACCCGTCTCGGCCTCCCAGAGTGCTAGGATTACAGGCGTGAGCCACCGCGCCCGGCCAAATGTCCTTTTTTATCCATTCACATTTCTATTACAAACATATGATACAAAACATTTTGGGTAAATAGTTCCACAATATACTCTAAATAGTAAGACATATAATTTTCCATATTTTCCTTAAGTTTTTTACTTGGGATGTGTTTGGTGGTTGATACTCTGAAAAATTCTTCTTCCATGAGATAGAAAAATGCAATCAGCTTCCCAAAGTCCAAATCTCCTTACATAAAAATCAAAATTATTAACCACAGAACTAACCTGCAGACACGGGCTGGAAAATATAACTTTTGCCAAGAACGACACAGATATTGAGAATGATCTATCACTCTGATCCAATCAAGTTCATCCATTGATACTTCAATGAAGTATGAATAAGACCTGTGAAACAAAAGGAAAAAAGCATGAAAAAAACATATTAAAATAATACAAAGCTATACTTTTAAAAAATGTTAAAAGCTACAGAAAAATATAGAATTCAATAATTGTATTTTCTTATTTGACTTTTTGTTTTTGTTTTTGTTTTGAGACAAAAGTCTCACCCTGTTACCCGGGCTAGAGTGCCGTGGCATCAGCCTAATTCACAGCAACCTCAAACTCCTGGGCTCAAGCAATCCTCCTGTCTCAGTCTCCCAAGTAGCTGGGATTACAGGCTCACACCATCACACCTGGCTAATTTTTCCATTTTTAGTAGAGACGGGGTCTCATTCTTGCTTAGGCTGGTCTCGAACTCCTGAGCTCAAGTGATCCTCCCACCTCGGCCTCCCAGAGTGCTAGGATTTACAGGCATGAGCCACTGTGCCTGGCCAATAATTGTATTTTCTCCACAATCAAATTCAGATAACAATGAAAGCTATATACACGTCTCTATTGTAGCATTCACCCACAATGCATTGAAATTATCTCTCAGCTTGTGTGTCTGCCTTATCACATAATAAACTGCTTAAGAACAAGGACCATACCATATTTATCTTCATGTCCCCAGGGTCTAGTACAGTGCTTGGCATGTATCAGGCACACAAAGCACTGGCTCCTTTTCAAACATGGCCAGGATGCCTTTCCCATACCATATTAGCAGATTAATAAAGCCATGAGAAAAAGAAAGAACAGAAAATAGGGAAGGAAGAGGCATGCCTTCTCCCTGTCCCTTCCCTGGCAACGTGCTCGGCCTCCCCTCTCAAGAGGAAAGCCAGCGTGGGACGGTCCCCCAGAGGCCGGCTTGTCTCCTGCTACTTCCCAGTCTCCCACCACCCCACACATACAAGCAGGAGCGAAGACATGAGTGAAGAGATAAAGCATGCTTCTTTTGGGTACAACTTAAAACCTGCCGGCTAATAATCCGGCAGTAATGAAAACAGCCCATCCTCCTCCTCTGGCCAGCTACCCTGGACCGTCACATGCTGGTCCCACACTCGACAAATCTATATTCCCCTGTCACGAACCAATTTAAATTTGAGATGCAGTTATTGCTTGTACTGTAACATCAACAGGAACAATCTCGGAAGATTTGGGTGACCATAAATGTCAGCCTGCAACCCACGGTTGTGGCCAGAGAAGGTCAGCTTATTTTGTGTCATCGCCTCGTTTTCTACCGTCCCCTCGCTCCCATTCGTTTATCGCTCAGTCTCAAACCGGTCATAACCTTTCATTGAACCTCTCTGGGTTACAGGTAATGCAGGATATAATTTCACAACATGTCAGAATCTTTTTGGCTTACGATTCTGAATTTTTCACCTTTGCTTAGAATAGTAACAATTTCTGTGAGAAAAGAACAGCTACGTGGTAAAGTTAAGTCCCCTGTGAATGTAACGTACACACTAAAACAAAGTGGCCTATAAATATTTAACATCCTGGAAACAATAACTACTTTCAGTTTCAAACAGACTAAGCTTTTCTTTTACTATTTTTATACTAATTTCATTATTAATTAAATGAGTGAAATATGTAAAGCTTTTAGAATAATGCCTACTACATAAAAGTAATGAAAGTACTATATAAGTATTATTATTACACTGTTATTAATCAGAGACTCTTGGAAATGAGATATGTGAATTAGCTCCACTTTGCCAATTAAACATCATATATCCAAACAAATATATACCGGGAAATATATTCTTAATGAAAAAAGGAAACAGGGAGAGTAACCTGGGGACTGCAAGGACCCATGCACGTGAGAAATGCTGACTTCCCTCATACTTGGCTCGAATGGTGTAAAAGGCCAGGGTGGTGGCCGGCGGTGCTGACAAGAGACACACATTACCTTGTGAAGTCTGCAGGGTGTCGTCACCATTACTATTAAGCCCTCGTGCCCAGCCCTACAGCGGCATGAACAGAATCGAGTTTCTGGGTATGGAAGGTTTAGGTTAATGACAAACGCTAGTACAGGAGGCAGTTCAGTTCTTGGTCACCCATACTGCTCGGGTACTACCGCCACCACAGATGGACCTGGAGGTGACAGTTGGTGAAAGTAACACAGTGGCTAGTAGGAAGGCAGCATTCTGAAGACACTGAGAAATTGAGCGGGTTTCCAGGCTGACGCCCATCAAATTTTTCCAAAAATTTGTTTTGAGGATGATGATTATCCACACACTAAAAGACAATTTTTCTTTTCATGCACAGGATAAAATGCATCTAAAAAGTTATAATAGCTGGGCACAGTGGCTCACGCCTATAATTCCAGTGGTTCAAGAGGCTGAGGCAGGAGGACCACCTGAGGTCAGGAGTTCAAGACTACCCTGAAAATAGCAAGAACACATCTCTGGAAAAAAAAAAAAAAAACAAAAACTAAAATAACTTAGAAACATAGCCACGCATGGTGGCCTGCACTTGTAGTACCAGATACTTGGGAGGCTAAAACAGGAGGATCCCTTGAGCCCAGGAGTTTGAGGCTGCAGTGAGCTATGACTGTGCCACTGCACTCTAGCCTGGGCAAAATCTCAAAGAAAGAAAAAAAAAAGTTGCAGTATCCAAAAGCAAATAAATAATGTTAACTCATATGGTGGAATACCAGACAACTATTAAAAATAACATTTTAGAGGAATATTTTTAAAAGGGTAGAATGTTCACAATGCATAAATTATAAAATGAAGGCAGCTTTTTGTACACCTAATCTTTATTTTATAAAACTGTTTGTATAGGTTTTTGTTTTGTGTGTGTCTATACATAATAAAAAACCCATTAATCAGACACATAAAAAGACTAATAACAGGTGGTGAGATTATTAGCAATTTTTATTTTCTTCTATGTGCTTTTCTATATTTCTACAATAAACACATATTCATTACTTTTAGAAGCAAAAAAAAACAAAAAAAGTTTTTCATTTTTAAAAAATATCCTTTAACTCTTTCCCCAGAACTAACCTCCAAGAGAAACAACAGAGTGATCACAAAGAAACAAACCATCATAAAACCGAAGTCAATGACCACAAAACTAGGTTGTCGTGCTAATGACTCACCGGCTATCCCGGTCCCACAGGAGTATCCGTATGTGATTGATAATGGATGGCTGACCTAGCTTAATTTCGATGCCGGAACGGCAGTCATCATCAATAGGGTGCCTAGAAAATCCATGATCCAAATCATAATTTTGAGTATCACCATCTAATAATGCAGACTTCAGCTCCCCTTTTACAACTTGGGCTCCATACTTCATAGTTGCAATGTTTTCTTCTGGTACTACAGTTAAAAATAGAAAAAGCAAGGTTAATGGTTACCTACTAAGTTGTTCTACATTTTGGGGGAAAAAAATTAAATTCTAGAATTCTATAGTTGATTCCGGTATTTGCATTTAATTTAAAAATGGCGTAGGCAAGTTCACGGGGATAGACAGCATGGAGCATCTATGAGGACAAGACACCATGTAGGGTCTAAATTTAATGTCACTGTCACAGCCACAAAAGGACCTAGGGACTGATGTTATTTTTTAAAAGTTAATAATATTAAAAAAAGTACGTACTAAGACAAACAAATCAGCTCTGCAGAGTTTACTCTATTAGTAGCTCTAATTTAATATCTACTGAACAAAAATAGCACGTAAGATGACCTGTACCTGCCATCTGGATTGAGGACAACGTACAAAAGCAAAGCAAACGGGTCAGACATCTGATAAACAACAGAAAGAAAAAGTTCCAGGATCGCACAGCTGATAGTTATACATGGACTGCTGAATCAGTATAGCTTAAAGAAAAAGATAATGTTTAAAAGAAGACATATTTTTACTTCACTTGATAATTTTTAAAAGTAAAAATTCAGACAGTCTGTCATCAGAATCAGTACTGTGGTTATTATTAAATCCCCTCCCTCTCCAGCATTAGATTTATTAAGTGCCAATCTTCCCTAGGAAGGCCTAGCTACAAACTCTGCTTCACAGATCTGGAACCTGTCCTCCAGGTTCTCTAAACCACACTCTCCATGGAGAGACGAGAGGATGAACAATGTTAAGACTCTGAGGACTCCGAGTTTAAACAGTGGCTCCATGTTTAATCAGGTGTATCACTTTGGAGAAGTCACCACCTCTAAACTTCAATTTCTCAACAGGAACATATCTATCCCCCAGGTGTTTTTGTTTGTTTGTTTGTTTTAAGGATGAAATGAGATGATGTGTGTAAAGCACATAGTAAGCTCTAAAAAAATACAGTCATTACTATTACAAAACATGTATTAAAAAGTACACAACGGTAAGAGAACTATGTAAGTTTACAGACTATAAATAAATACTGGATTCACACAGAACACATATATCTTGGCTGTGTGATTTGAATAGTGCAAAGTGTGAGCTATAATCAGGCTCTTAGGGAAAAAGATGGTAAGTAATTCATCACTGCAGATTTTTGGAAAAAGAAAATTTTAATTTCAAATGAAGACAGGTAAAGAGAGTGGCTCCAGAAGAGGACAATAAATGCAGCTGAAAATGGAAGCTGGGGTGGGGTTCAGATAACTAGCGAAAGACTGAGACAGCTCAGCAAAAACAAAACAATCCTAGTCATGCTCCACTCCTTACCATCAGAAGTTTAAATGCTATGTATTTATAACTTTCTAAGTTCTATTAGCTTGTGATAATCACCTACAGTCTTCCTATTTATTTAACAAATCTTATATAATGTATATTAGGTTACAGAGTCTAGATGCTGTTCTAAGCACTTTGCAAATATTAATTCCTTTGATTTATTCCTTTAATTCCTTTGATAATCCTTTCAGTACGGTACTACTCTTATGTCCATTTTGCAGATGACAAGTGGAGGCAGAGAAAAGTTAGATGTACTTATTTGCCCAACGTATCATAGCTAGCAAGTGGCAGAGTTGAGATTAGAATCCAAGCAGTTGTCTCCAACTGCTGTTGGGGCCCCTCCAAGGGCCCTGTTTTTATAATAACACAATGCTCTGCAACCTCCCTCATGAAGGGTTTCTGATGGATTACCATACCTTTCCCCTCTTTCTAACACGCATTTCCCTCTAAGGTTGCCTAAGACCCACAGGAAAGAAACAGTCTAGTAAAGTGGGAAAAAAAAGTTGTACTTAAAGTGAAAAAAAACAAGTTTAAGACTCAGGCATTATCACTCGCTACCCCTGAGTGAGGCCTTTTAGTCTCTCTGAATCTGTTTTCTCATTTAAAAATAATACTTTGCCCAACCTATCTCACAGGGTTACTGTAAAAATTACACTACAAATAATATATGCTGAAGTGCAATGTCAGTATAAAGCATTCATTCAGTCAAAAAGCACCTTCTGAGGACTGGCTCTGTACCAGGTACTGTGTGAGGCATTGGGAGGGACCTAGTGAACTCAGCAGAGACAGGCCCTCTCCTTCTGAGGCCTCCACTCTACAGAAGAAGCAGTTTACAAGCAAGCAAGCAAACAAAAGCTTCGAATTTGTGTCTTTCAGGCATCACTGATACATACCTACTTGGTAAAAATAAACATTTTTTCCCTTCTTGTTAGGTATAAAATGTGGAGGAACAAAGTCTGCTGCTGCTGACCCCTGGAACCCTCACCTCCAGTTCTGACACCACTAAGTCAAAGGGGAACATCAAGCTTTTGGATTTATAAACTAATGTCACCTTTTGATTTTCTCTAAATATAAGCTTCTTAAGCACTAAAATTTATCAAGCTAGGGATAACTAAGCACAAGAATTTCAAGTGACTGCAACTAAAGTCTAAAATGGAAATAAAATTTCTACCATGAGTTTAAGTCTTCTTTTGAAATTTACTTCAAGAGTACTTGAGAACTTTTCTAACAATTCTTGATATAGATTCATTCCTGGAGAATATCTTTCACTTCAAAATGGTAAATATTTATACAAGTGGAAATTCTCTTATGGTAACCATAATTTGAGTATCTCACTGGATAAAAATACAGCTGCAAACACTTTTTCTAAAATTTGTGATTAAGTGATGAATTTAATAGGAAGAGTGATCATGAGAAAATTCAAATCCTAATAAAATGATTCCAACCATAAATATTCTCAGTGCTTATATTTGTTTATCAGTAGAGAAAAAAGCTCTCAAAATATACGAGGTTATAGGGATTAAACAAGATAGCAAATAACAATCATAATATTTTTACATTTGTGATTTTTAATGCATTTTACAAATATTAAGGAAAAAAATTAAGCTTTGAAGTTCTACAGGTAGGTAGAAACAAGCTAATTATTAGAAAGGAAAACTAAGGAGAAATGAAGGAGGAACTGCCCCTAGTTACAGAGCCCCAAAATCTGAGAGGTGCTGGGTTAATTACCCTGTGTTTTTCTTTCATTACTTTATGTTCTTAATCATCTTTTATAGAACTCTCTATTACATGTAGGTTGAGATGGTTGAATTCACCTTGATGGATTATTTGGATCCAGAATTAGTTCTCTGCCCACTGCAATCTACTTATCCAATTCTGTCACCTAAATCATCTTCTACTCCCTACCGTGACTTCCCCAAAGAACATACAGATCCTCCCTTCCTGTGAATATTCCCAAAAAACCGTGGCATTACAAATGACTTTCTCGACAATTTCTATCATACCTTAACTTTCCCCATTGTCCTCATTCTCTGACGGCCTCCTTTCCACATTGGACAGTACTGGTACTCAGACACACCCCAGAATGGAAATAAAAAAGAAGCCAGGCAGGAGAACCTATGGAACACCACTCCTCTCAAGAGACACAAGACCAGCACTTTGGTTCCAGCTCTGGTTCCGATTTTACTTGGTAATTTAGGAAAGTTGCTTGGAAAGATCACAGAGCTGAAAGGACCTTCAGCCTACTCATTCAAAGAAGAAAAATGTCCTAAGTTGCCTCTTATGTGCTGGTCACTGTACTAGACTCAACCTTCTGGAGCTCACCATCTAATGAGACAAGAGCACATATATAGACACTAAATGCCTCCACAGAGGAAAACTTAACTAGAGATGATTTATAAACCCCGACTTTAGAGATGAGATTTTCCCTATCACAGCGAAACTGCCATTGGGAAAACACAATAGTATCCAGAAGTCAAAGTGTTTTCAAAGTATTAAAGGTTCATTATTGTTATTACTGTTTTTATATGACAGGTGAGACAAATTTAAAGTCTAGTTCAGAAGCAAGGGATGGATTCATTCTGTCACTCACTTATTTAAAAAAAAAAAAGCCTAGATTCAGGCACTGTGCTAGGTGATGGAGAAACAGGGACAAAAAGACATAACATCACAGTGGCAAGCTCCTCAGTCTGAGGAATGGAAACTACAGGAATAGGTACCAGATCAAAAGGACAGATTTAAATATGTACACACACACACACACACACACACAATCCAATAATTTAACTTAGCAGTCCTATGAACAGATTGACTTTTACTCAATAAGGAAATCTTGAGGATAGAATTTGTGATATGCTTCCTACTATAAACATGCAGAAATAAGAAATTACTGTTCTTTCCCAGTCTAAAATCTGACAAGTACAAAGCAAAGTACAACTCAGCCTTAATAGAAAAAGCACTAAACTTCAAAACAGAAATATCTCCACAGCTAAGATAAAGCTAAAGGTCTTAATACCGTACAAGTAGTTCAAACATCTTAAGGAAAAAAACCTTATTAAAAAGTTAATTCTCTTTCCCCAACTGTATAGAAGAATGTTCATTATTATATATGCATAAAACTAATCTAAACTACCTTCCAGAAAGACCAACCATTACAGGTAAGTTAAAAACACCCTTTGAATCCTCTTTTCTTTTCTAAAGGGAGGAAAAAAATCTCTTTGATTTAGTAAAAGCCTCAGGATATGCGTCTTTAAGAATTAAATTTTCCAGTAACCAATGATAATGAACTCAAAGAAAGAAAAAACATTAGTGATGATGTCTCAGCCGCAAGATAGAACCTTTCTACATTTCATGAAAAGTCCCCAAAGACACAGAACTTACTCCCAGGGAAGAACAACAACAAAAAATTCTGTCAATAATTTCAAAATAAGCAGACCTATCTTTCCAAATTAGCCCAAGAACAGCTCTGAAATTTTAGATCCTTTTTTTCTAACAGTGAAGAAATTTGATTAAAGAAAATAATGATATGAATGTTTAGATAACATTTACTTAGAAAATAACCTGTTTTTTAAGGATCGGATAGGAAAGTGTTATGCTTCCTTAGTATGTATATAACTGCTTTTACTATTCGTATTCTTAAAGAGTATGAAGTCAGGAAAAGCAGACTGCTATTTAATTATTACCCAAGTTTAGAAGTTAGATAAAAGATTCTCAAACATAATATAATCTCTTCCTAGAGCTCCCTATAAATTACTTCAGTATGAAGAATGTAACCTTGGTGAGCAATAATCTCAGTAACTGTATCATCCCAGCCCTGAGTGCCTCAAATGGCTGAGTACTCCCTTTCACAACCAATCCCGTGGGTATATTATAAGCCAGGTCTTACACTTATACGGATGAGCTGATCAATTTCAAGCTACCACTGTGTAAAATGTCCAAAACATCTCCTTACTCCTGCAACCATGTCCCATGCCTGTTCCTATAATGAATCCAGCTCCGGGGCCCTATCAGCTCCTCAAATCAAATATAGAGCAAGAAAAGAGAAAAAGGAGCTTATATAAGAGAATATATGACAATGAAGATTTGGAAAGTCTGAAATTAATAACTCATCTTCTTACCTCTCCAACCTCTATCCTCCTACACTTCATCCAGGTCTGACCCTCAAACTAGTACCATTCTCTAGCACTTCTAATTTCTGCGTGGATCTCTCCCAAACTGTTCTCTCCAGGTACCACATACTATTTCTCTACTACCTTTCAGCCCAATTCACAAATCAGAGAGGCAGCACATTGTACATATATCTACTATTTTTTCAAACATTCATAGCCTCATTCACTGTGCAGAAAGTCTTCTGTACAGACTACTTACCAACTCACCACAATTTATATACAGAAGTTTTTCTCAATTTTCATTCTCCTTGACCTCTCAGCTTCATGATATATCACTGACCACTCTCATTCATATAAAAACTCTGTCCTCTGGCTGGCCTCCGTAATTCTCTTCTAACCCAAATATCTTCCCTCCTCTCCAATTCCTCTTTCTCTACCTTAAGTCCCCAGGCTCTAGGTCTTCTCCAAGTCTCAGGCTTTGATCTTTACTTCTCTCTACATATTCTAGCCCAGGTTTCTATACTTTTATCACCAGCTTTGACTGCCTCCTAAACACCAGTAATGTGTTGCTGTTTCCTATTAGACATTTCTCCTTGCATTCATTTACCAAGCATTCACCAAGCACCTGCTATATGCTATTCACTGCGTTAAATGTTCAGGATACAAAGATCAATAAGGCCTACAAAGATTATCTCTGCCTTCAAGGATCAAAGACAAGTAAACAAAAACGTTTAAAATCATGTGATCAGGAGGGAGAAAAATGGCGGATTAGGGGAGACCTCCTGGCTCTCTGCTCCCACAGTGGGAGGTGAAGAACACGGACACCCACACGCGAGTGAGGCGCTCTCCCACAGGATCGGCTTTGCGAAACTGCAAAGCAGCAGCGAGGGACAAGCAGCGCCGCTGATAAAGTAAGGAGAACTGTAGAAACACCCGGAGGGAGTGGGACAAAAGGAAGTGCAGCGCGGGTCAGCCGCGCCCGCAGCGGGCTGGCCCGGGCAGAGAGATCTGACTCACAGGAAGGCGACTCTTCCTTCACCAAGCCCCACTCCCACGCAGGCAGGGAAGTGCCAGAAGTCGGAGCAAAGCGGTAGCGCAGACTGCCGAGCGGTGGGGAGCCGAGACAGGAGCGGATCCACTTTAAACGCGCGCGCCGGAGCGCGGCGCCGGGGCAGCATCGGAGGGGAGGGGCTGTTCGGAGCGGGCGCCCCGCGGATCGGACGCCGCGAGCCCACAGTGGAGAGTTTGGAGGCAGATTCTTGCCACGGGAGACCGCCAGGACCAGATCGCGAGAGGGGAACTCCATAAAAGAGGCTCTTTCCGCGGAAACCACTGAAAGTTTGGTGGGCGCTTGGAAGGACACAACATAGAATCCTCCCGCGGAGGACCGCGGGTACCGCGGCGGTCCGCGGAGGCCCGTTGCGGCCCGCAGCGGCCCCGTACCGCGGCGGCGCGCGGGTCCCGCGGCGGCTCTGGGAGCTTCAGTGCGGACTACCAGACAGTGGTCACAGCTGCTGCCGCTGCGGCAGAGCTGGTTGAGCCCTGCGAAGAGAGCAGCGTGCGCGCAGCCGCAGTGTTTTTTTTTT
>CAUYSK010027589.1:0-25571 GCA_963575035.1 Avahi laniger
CTGGGCCTGGGCGCGCTGGCGCTGGGCGGCGCGGCGCTGCTCTACCTGACGCGCTGCGCGCCCGCCGGCCCCGCGCCCGCACCTCGCGCCGCCGCCTTCCTGGCCGTGCTGGTGGCCAGCGCGCCCCGCGCCGCCGAGCGCCGCAGCGTGGTCCGCGGCACGTGGCTGGCGCGGCGCGGGGCCCCGGGCGACGTGTGGGCGCGCTTCGCCGTGGGCACTGCCGGCCTAGGCGCCGACGAGCGGCGCGCCCTGGAGCGCGAGCAGGCGCGCCACGGGGACCTGCTGCTGCTGCCAGCGCTGCGCGACGCCTACGAGAACCTCACGGCCAAGGTGCTGGCCATGCTGGCCTGGCTGGACGAGCACGTGGCCTTCCAGTTCGTGCTCAAGGCGGACGACGACTCGTTCGCGCGGCTGGACGCGCTGCTGGCCGAGCTGCGCGCCCGCGAACCCGCGCGCCGCCGCCGCCTCTACTGGGGCTTCTTCTCTGGCCGCGGCCGCGTCAAGCCCGGGGGCCGCTGGCGCGAGGCCGGCTGGCAGCTGTGCGACTACTACCTGCCTTACGCGCTGGGCGGCGGCTACGTGCTCTCGGCGGACCTGGTGCACTACCTGCGCCTCAGCCGCAACTACCTGCGCGCCTGGCATAGCGAGGACGTGTCGCTGGGCGCCTGGCTGGCGCCCGTGGATGTCCAGCGCGAGCACGACCCGCGCTTCGACACCGAGTACAGGTCCCGCGGCTGCAGCAACCAGTACCTGGTGACGCACAAGCAGAGCCTGGAGGACATGCTGGAGAAGCACCAGACGCTGGAGCGCGAGGGCCGCCTGTGCAAGCGCGAGGTGCAGCTGCGCCTGTCCTACGTGTACGACTGGTCCGCGCCGCCCTCGCAGTGCTGCCAGCGGAAGGAGGGCATCCCCTGAGCCCCGACCCGGTCTGTCCCGCGACCAGGGGGACCCGTGGGACAGGTGCCGAGCAGCCTCTCGCCACACCTCGCTCGCGTCCCGTTCCGCAACCAGGGCTGTGCGCCTCGGCACCGCGCACGTGGCCTCGCTTCGGAGCATCTCATGGGCCCGGAGGCCCCAGGAGCTGCCAGCGCAGTGCGTCCTGCCCAGGCAGCAGCGGCCCATCCGCGGTCTCGGCCAGCAGGAGCCCAGCCTGGCGCGGCTTTGGACGTGAGGGCGGAACAGACGTCCTGGCCACTGCCGGGGCCGCCGCTCTCCGGCGCCCCGAGATCGTCCTGGAGTTCGCGCGTCCACCGTCCACACAGCCGCAGGCCGCCCGCAGCCCTGAGCTGCAGCTGAGCTGCCAGCTGTCATCAAGCGGCTTTTGCCGGTTTGTTCTGATGGCTTGACCTTCTTCTGCGTCTCTTTTCCATATCATTTGTCACGTGTGTCTAATATTTCACTTGGTTCACATGAATTATAATAGCTTTAATGGTATTTTTGTCTGTGTTTCCTTAGAGCGAATTTGTGGTAAATATTTGGCAAATATAAGTCAATGCTTGCTTGTGATTTATTTACAAGTTGGGAGCATGCAGGTCTCATAATTTTTTTTTTTTTTTTTACTTTTTGAGACAAGAGTCTTGCTTTGCCACCCCAGCTAGAGTGCAGTGGTGTCATATAGCTCACTGCAGTCTCCAATTCCTGGGCTCAGGTGATCCTCCTGCCTCAGCCTCCTGAGTAGCTGGGACTACAGGTGCCACCATGCCTAGCTAATTTCTTCCTATTTTTAGTAGAGACAGGGTCTCACTCTTGCTCAGGCTGGTCTCGAACTCCTGATCTCAGGCAATCCTCTCGCCTCAGCCCCCCAGAGTGCTGGGATTATAGGCGTGAGCCACCGCGCCCGGCCAGTATTTTTTAAATTACTTAAGACCACATCAGAATTTTGAATTTGTGGGTGAATCTGCTTTTACAACTTGAGTTGGCGACTCTGCTGCTGCGTGTATGTAAACAGGGAAGCATTTTAAAACTGCCGATTTTTCTCTAGGCTGACACGTAATTCAGCCCCACTGTTTCTTTCCGGAAAGACTTTCCCTTCAGGCTTCCTAGTGCAGTGCCTCGTCTTCATAGGGCCAGAGCGTCTTTGTTATTTCAGACTCTGGGCCCAAATTCCAGAAAGCTGAACCCTTGGAAGTGTTGACGAGGTTTCCCAAATTGTCTGAAGGAAACAGGATTGGCTGGCTGGCACCCCGACCACCTCTCACACACCCTAGCACATCTTGGGAGCTCAGGGTTTCCTTTTCATTTGCCCACATTTAATGAAAAAAGTGAGCGCTGTGGTCATTGCAAAAGTACAATAAAGTGGTCCCAGGACAAGTGGAGACCACAAGCCTCCTCGGCCTCCAGGATGTGTTTTTCTGGGGTCTGGCTTGGGTTTTCGGTCTTGGCGGCCTGGGTCGTGTCCCACTTTGGGGCAGCTTGAAGGGGAAGGTGCCAGCTCTTGAGTTCCCAGGCTATGTGCCCAGGAGCAGGTTTGGGTTATTTTAGTTTAAAGGCAGAAGAATATCCAGAACTCTGGGCAGTCTCAGGGGGGAATAGGGTCAGTGAGCTGAACTGGGATTATCCCACCTTCAGGAGGCCGGGGTGGGGCCACAGGCTCCCAAGGTTAGATAAGGTTCTGATTGCAAGTTGAGTGTGAGCTTTCCAACTGGCCTCCTGGAAGCCAGAACTAACGGCCCCATCTGTATTTTGTTCATGGACAAAGATTCGTAAGGATCCGAGGTCGGGGACACCAGGGTGAGCAGAATGGGGCCCTGCCAGCCCTCCCACGAGGGGGTCACCAGCTCCAGAGGGATGCTGATCCCAGATTCCTGCCAACCATTCTCACCTGGGATGCTGCGTCTGCACCTCTGAATTGTTTGAAGAATTGGTGTGTCTCCGTTTCGCAGATGAGGAAAAGGTGCTTACGGAGGCTGGACGACGCACTGAGGGCCATGTGGCCAGTGGCAGAGCCAGGACTGGACTCCTCGGGCCCTGCCTGGCACTGCCCAGTTCTGCATTGCTCCAAAGTGCTGACCCCCACCGAACACACAGCATAAAGGTTTAAGAATCCCCTGGCAGGAAGTCTGAAAATCCAACATGCAACAAGTTCTGACCTACAAAAATGGAAATGTCATATTATGCAACCTAAAACATTATATTTTAAAACAGATTGAAGCCTGCCCTGAGCTGACCACCCACATCCACGCTGTGGTTGATTGACGTTGAGATTTAGAAGGCTCTGTCGCGCAAAGCGGGAGCCCTAGGCAGTGGCTGCCTGCCAGTTGTGTGCTGGAGCCAGCCTGGGCTTCAGCCCCAGTTTTCTCTCCTGACACCCCAAACTTGCCCTGAGTTGATGCTGGGCCACCCCCTTCCTGCTCCCTGGCAGCATCCTTGCCCCGTGGCAAGTGACCACAGGCCCAGGTGGCCTCCCCTCCCCTAGCCTGAACCCTTCAGCTGCCCCACTCACCCCACACCCGCCAAGGCACTAGCTGTCTGGAGTCATCCCCTGGAGAGCCTGGCTGAGCCCAGAGCCCAGGAGGCAGCAGACCCTTGAGACACAGGGAGATCTGACGATGAACCCTTTTCCCTAGGGGAACTTAGGACACACAACTAACTCTTCCCAGGCCAAACTGGTATCTCCCATCCAGAGCCCTGAGCGACCTGCCTGTGGAGGGGACATGGGACAGGGGTGCAGCGTCAAGCCGAAGGGCACACAGGGCAGCACACTGCTCAAGGTTAGGCCAAGAGCACAGGGCTCTGGCCCCCCTGGGTCGCCAGCACGGTGGGCTTTTGTCACACCCAGCACCCCGCACCACGTGGGCACTCACGGGAGGCACAGGAGGGGCTGCTCCGGCCACTGGCTTGGCCCAGACCTGCTCCACCTCCCAGGGTCAGTGGACTCGGCCGTCCCCAGCAGGCCTTCGTCATCCAGCTGGGGCCCCGTGTCCCCCGACCCTCCCACTGTCTCCCTGGCTGACTGTCCCAGCTCAGAATCCTCAAGGTCAGGTGGCAGCCAGCACTCCTCCCACGGCAGCTGACCATTTGGGGAATCGCAGCTCTGGCCTCCCAGCCCGGGGCCCTGGGACACCTAGGATGCGGCTGGCCAGGACCCATAGCAGGGCCCCCAGGAATGGAGGGAGGGGCCCTGCTTCCTGGGCCGCCCAGAATGCTCCCCCGTCACAGGGCGTGGGGAGGGGCACAGCTCTGTCGCTCTTCGGTTTCCTCCAATAAAAGAGCTCTGGCCAAGCTGAGGCCTGAGGCCGCACCCACCTGACTGTCCGTCCCCAGGGCCTGGCCATCTCTGGGATCCTCAAAAGAATAGGGGGCTCTAAGGGGTGCAGCCCAGCACCATGTGGGTGTCCGTGCTCCTGGGACGTCAGCCCAGCAGTCCTGCTCTCCTGAGCTTTCCCTTGAAGCCTCCTGGCCCCCACTCAGAAGACCCTCCCCACCCACTGACCTGGCCACCCTGGCGCCCACCCCAGCCTGGGCCTGCCCTTCCTCCCAAGGATCTTGAGCCCCTCCCCGTGGGGTCCCACTGGGGGCAGCACTGTGGGCGGAGTGGCCTGAGGAGCGGTGGCTGAGCCTAGGGGACCAAGGACAGGTGAGGTCTGGGAGGGGCAGGTGGGGGCAGGTCTGGAAGGCCCCAGGCCCACCTGAGCCAGCTCTCCTGTCTCCCCTCCAGGCCGGCCTCTGCTCTGGCAGGGCCATGGAGGAGGCTGGGCCCGGACTCTCCACTAACACTGTGAAGCCCACTCAGCTCGGCTGGCCTTTGTGTGAGACAACGCTCACCGCCAAGGAAAAGCCAGGGGCCTCAGGGTGTGTGCCCAGACAGCAGTTGGCTTAATCCGCTAAAGTAAACACCACAGTTGGCAGTGGACCCTCCCGCCTGGCAGGGCAGGAGCCCAGGTGGGGCTGGAGTCCAGCTCCGCCTTCCCACTGACCTGGGGCCTGACCCAGCCCCGTAACCCGAGAAGGAAACCCAAGCCCCAGCCCTCCCTCCAGTGGCGTCTGAGGGTCTCGGCTGGACAGGCCTCCCCCAGGAACTTGCGCCACTCCCCCCAGCAGCCCCTCTCTGATCCCGAGAGGGAATGATGGATGGCCGGAGCCAGGCTCAGGTCCCTGCCGGTGGCGACAGAGGGTCGCTGTGTCTCCAGACAGGCCCCACCCGCCCCTTCCAGCCCCAGAAGAAGAATCGAATGCTGCTTGACAGCGCCTCTGAAAGCCCAGCCTTGGTGCATTCTGCTGCCAAGGGCGTCCTGCACACTCCTGGGCTGTGGCAGGGACAGGCCTGGGGCGGGACCCTGAGGCCCTGCGCAGTTGGCCCGGGAAGGCAGGCAGGGTCCTGCAGAGAAGGGCTGGGCGCAAGGCTGGTGGGTGGAGATGTTTCCCTGCAGAGATGTAGTTTGCTCAGCCACTCAGCCCTGCCTCCCCGTTACAGGTCCCATCAGGGCAGCCTCGAGGAGGGGCCGTGGGTGCGGGTGTGGGCAGGAGGCCCCGGGCAGGTCGCAGGGCTGACACACCAGCTGTTGCAAAACTGAAGTCATCGCAGCGGAGGAGCCAAACATCACTGCCCGGCGGGTGCTGCGCCCCAATCCTCCCGAACAAAGACCCTTTGTCCCCGAGCACCCCTGCGCCAGGCCCACCTGTGCAACTGCCAGACACGCGGGCGGGCAGACATGCCAATGGCGGCAGCAGGTTCAGGCAGGGTCGGAAGCATGTTCCCAATGCCTGGACACATTTCCCAGTCCACATGCCCCCATCTCCAGGGCCAGGCTGCAGAGACCCTGGAGACAGGGCCCCGGGGCTGCACGGAGCTCAGAGGAGCCTGAACTGGAGCCCTAAGGACAGACTGGCCACGCCCAGCTGGTGAGCTGCGGCCCCAGGATGCAGTAGCCCAAGCTCTGCTCCCCAGCTCTGGCCGCAAAGGCCTCCCGGGCATAGGCGGGATGGAGGCCACGGACCACATAGGGCTTCTGTCACCAACCAGGGAGCCCCTCCCCTGCCCACCACCCCACGTCCCAGCCCAGGGCGGCCACCACAGTGAGTCTGGCCCGGGCCCAGCAAGCTGACAGTACAGCGTGACCGGCTCCCTGACTGGCCGGCTGAGGGATCCAGTCACCAGACCTGGACACCTGCCCTGCCCTGTTTGCTCCCCCCCGGGGCCTGGTGCTTCCGGTACTGTGCAGAGTCCTGGTCCCAGGGCAGAGATCCGTGGACACGCAGTGACTCAACCCACACACGCCACCCACACGGGATGCTGCTCCACTGTGGCCACATGCCAGGACCCACCCAGGGACAGCACACATGCCACTTGATCGGACACACAGCCCCGCAGACATACCCACATGGCTGCACAAGCCCCGGAGCCACCCTCGGTCCTCGGCCCAGATGACAAGGATGTGTGGCCTGGGTCTGGGACGCATGGACAGTACACAGGGAAGCACGCACAGCTCCCTGGGAGCCCTTGGAGCAGCCACAGGCCCAACCGGGCGGGCAGAGCTGACGTCAGAAACCAAAACTGGGCTGTGGCCTCTGTAGCCCAAGGGCTCGCCCCTGGGTGCCCCAGGCCCAGGCTGGTGAGGGCAGGCCTGCCTCTTCTGCACACCCCAACCCCCAGAGGGGACCTCGAGGTGGATGGGGATGGGGCGGTGCTGGCTAAGGCGTTTACACTGAGGACAGGGTGGGATCAGCCTCCTCTCACAGGACAGGAGCCCCCAGCCCAGGCCCCACTCCTACTGGCCCCCAGCCACCCTGAACCTGATGTTCACGTTCCTGTCTGCGCTCACACCCGGGACAGGGTGCCAAGGGCGCTAGGCGGACAGGCTCCGGCCAATACTGAGGCACAGCTCCAGCGCCGTGGCCTGGGTGTCAGGAGGGGCTGGTCAGGTCCAGCCAGGCTGCAGCCCCAAGATCAGGGCTCGGCAAGGGTGCTGGGCAAAGCACCCGTGGTTTGGGCATGGCACCCCCGACAGCCGGAGTCTCCACCGCAGCAGCTCCCCCCCACAGCAGGGTCAGACCGAGGTTTCAGGAAGTCAGCCGAGGGTCAGTGAGGACACCCAGCATTGCCTGGGACTCCGGGCAGGGCACATGAGGGTCAGCACTGTGCTGGGTGCTATGGCCCTGGCCACCGCCAGAGACTGGGAAGCAATTGGACGCTTGGGCCACTCAACAGCCCAGCTCCAACACAGGGCATCCCTGCCAGGGGGAAAGCTCCATTTCCCTGGGCTCCCCTCACCCGTGGGGCCCCTGCCAGCCCCTGCCCCAAGCAGCAGCAGCTCTGGCCTGGCCTCCATTTGCCACAGAACCCGGGTGAGAGTGACGGGCACCAGATCCTTCCCACGGCCAACACTGCAGTCTGGGACTGGCTTGGGAGGTCCTGCTGGTGGCTGGGCAGCCTGTGTCCCCCGCAGCTGAGGGCCTGGGGCTGGGGCCTGGACCCTTCCGTGGCAGCTGCCCATCCCCTAGCCTGCCCACCTCTTTGCTCGTAGCCCCCAGCCACAGACATTCCAGGGGAATCAGAGCTAGGTGGCTAGTGGCCTCCCATCAGAGAAGACGGGGGAGCCAGAGGCGGCAGATGGGGTGGGGGCAGGGAGGGGGCACCGAGGTGGCCCTGCCTGGCCCCTGCCCACAGAGCTCCCTGTCTCTCAGCTGTCGCTGCCCTGGGTCCTGTTCTCAGGGCTGCACCTGTCCTCACAGGCCCTGCCTCCTGGGCTGGGAGGGTGGGGGTAATGGCTGCTATTGGCATCTCAGGAACCCTCCTACACTGCTGTGGCCCGGGAAGTCTGGCAGGGCTGTCCTTATCCCAGCCGGCCTCAGGCCCCAGCCCATCCCGCGTAGGGTGGGGGCTGCTCCCAGGGAGCCAGAGGAGAGACAAGGATGAGTGGGCAGGGCCAGCCAGGGAGAGGAAGGCGGGAAGCAAATGGGGTGTCTGAGGCCCTGGGGTCCATGCTCCCCGCCTCTGCCCTGCCACCCTCCCCAGGCACCACTGTGTTTTCTCAGGGACCCTGGGGAGTCCCTCTAGCCCACAGCCTCAGTTTCCCCGGTGTCAACGGGCAGTTCCCAAATCCACAAGGGGGCTGTGCCCAACAAGGGGCTGCTGAGCAAGGAGGGAAGGGGCTCCCCAAGCCCAGACCTCTGCATGGGGCCTGGGCTCCGTGGCCCCAGGTGGGAAGTGGTAGGGGCTGGTCACCCCTGCTCCCAGTCTCCTGGACAGGGACCCTAGGGTGATGCTGCACACAAGCCCTCCCCAGTCACTAGGACAACCCCGGTCAGACCAGGCTGATGGCTGCAGTCAGGTTAATGAAGCAGGGACGCCCCCGCCCCCCACCCCTGATAGGCCCAGTCCCTGACGCCACCCCGGGGGGCCCAGGGAGAGGGGTGGGGACGGGTCAGCAGCCAGGCCCACTGCTGCACTGACCAGCGCCAGGCAACACCACCTGGCTATCGCCTGCTGGGCTGGCTGCCTCACTGCCCAGGGCCCCCCTGTAGCCCCCTAGGCAGGCCACAGTCCCAGGGGAGGGGGAGCAGCTCCTGGGCTCCAGCCTCTCCCAGCCACCCCTGCCCATGCAGGACCCCTCTGACCCCCACCCCCACGCAGCACCTAAATCCATCCCTCGGTAGACAACTCCAGGCAGGGGAGGACCTGCCACGGGCCAGCCCCACCGCGACCCTGCGGTGTCAGAGGTTGCAGCCGATGGCCACCTGCTCATGACTCCTGGGAGCCAACTGGAGACAGTATCTCGGCAGCTCTGCAGAGCCCGAGACATCCTGCGGCCGATTTACATTCTTCGGTCTGAGTTTGATAGAAGCCAAAATGGGGTGGGGATGGGAGTTCCCAAATCCACAGGACCCCATCGGGGCCTCAGCCTGGGCTCCAGCCTCAAGGGAGCAGTTCTGGCCCCAAAGGCCCAGAGGGGCCCTGGTCTTTGGGGTGCAGTGGCCATCACCAGGGAAGGTGGTGAGAGGCAGAGCCTGCCCTGATCCCCATCAGCCTGGGCCACGTGTTGCCCTCCAGCTCCCCACGAGAGCACAGTCCTGTCTGTGGCTCGCACACCCTCCTGTCTAGCTCCTGACCCCTCCCCCGCAAGACACAGGCACTCTGCCTGCTCACCAGCACCCCCACCCTCTGCTGCCACCAGCTCCTCCGGAGTCCAGTGCCCCAAGGCCTCTCGGACCTGGGGTATCCACAGCCCAGGATGTGGACAGGCCCTGGGGGAGGGGGGAGGTCCCTGGCCATTGGCAGGGCTGAGCAGGGACCTGCGTGGAGATTGTCCTTGTCCTCAGGATAAACACAGCCTCCAGCAGGGGCAGGGGCTGTCCGGAGGGAGCTCGGCTGGCTCCACCCCCACCTGGCTGGACAGGTCTGTCCCGAGGCTGTGTTTGCGGCACCTGTGGCCACATTCTGAGCTCTGGGGGTCACTGTGGACAGCACCCTGCTGCCCCTGTCCCCACCTCAGCAGCCAGGCGACCTCCACCTCCAGCAAGGCAATGACCAGGCCATGCCCAGGGGCGACAGGGAGGGCTGAGGGTGTTTATTGCGGTGATCAGAAGTATTAACAGGGTGCTCCAAGACGAGTCAGCAATGGCTCACCTGCCCAGGAGCAGCCCGGAGAAGCTGGAGCCACCCTGGACAGTGAGAACCACCCGAGAGCCGTTGTCCAGGAACACGGAAGCATACTGTCCAGCCTGCAAGCATCCACAGTGGACGTGAGCACCGTGGTGGCCCCAGCCCAACATCAGGGGTCCTGAGCGTCTATGTGGCCGACAGCCTTCCTGCTTGCACTGGCTGGGAGGTGCAGGCCCTGAGTCCGCCCCCCATGTGGCCTGTGCCCGAGTGCACCAGGGACCCCACCCTGGCCTCACCTGCAGCTGCAGCAGCCCCTGCACCTGGGCCGTGGAGACCCTGCTGTTGCTCTCCAGGCCCGACACGGCCTCCAGGGACCTGGCACAGCACCACAGGGCACGGGTGAGGGCGGAGTCTGGGCCCAACCACCCTGGGTGCCCGGAGACCCCTGTGGACTCATGTTCCTTCTAGAAGCCCACCTGGGACCCCAGCCCCTGAGAGCTCACTTACGCAAGGCGATGGCACAGGGACTCGATACAGATGAGCACACGCACCGCGCCCCGGGCCTGCAGCCGCGGCCTGCCCTGCAGCGCACCGTGGTCTGTGGAGAGAGCCCTCGGCGAGGGTGGCGCACAGGGGCAAGGGCTTTAGGGTGTACTGCCCAGAAAAGGCACGGGAAGGGTGCCGGGTGGGCGAGGGAGGGTCTGAGGCCCGGGAGCACAACAGTGACTCACGCCCCAGAGGACAGGAGCCAGTGGCCCCATGCCCAGTACAGGGCCCTGAGCAGAGCAGGTGGCAGCTCTCTGAGGGGACCTGGGCCTGGGGCCAGTGATGCTGGGCACCCACCCGGGAAGGCCAGCCCCCGGCCGCACGCACTGTGGTCCCCAGGGCTCACCCACATGCAGGCTGGCAGAGAACTGGAAGATGCCCGACACCGGGGCTGTGAACCGGCCCGAGGACAGGCTGAGGCCGGACCCCCGCAGGAAGTCGCCCTGGGCAGTGGGCTGTGAGGGGCAGCAGCTGAGTGGCTGGCTGAGGGCCGGGACCCACCCCTGCAACCCGGCCTGGGGGAGGTGCTGGCAATAGACGGCCCCTGATCTGGGGTCCTGGTTCTCACCAGTGGGCAGGACAGGGCTGACCCTGCATCCACGACCACCTGGGACTCAGGGCACAGGCTCTGGGCCCCAAGGGGCAGACAAGGCCCACAGGCCCTGCCCCTGGCCGCCCAGGACCCCAGCCCCAATTTTGGCATAAGGTGGAGTCTGGGCACACGGGTCCTTCCAACCTGACCTGAGATCACCCCTCACCCTCTGCACCCAGCTCCCCCAGACCCCAACCCACATATGTGCCCGGTGACTGTCAGTGGCGGCCATGGACTCATCTCGCCTGCGGGGGGCACACCCAGCACCTTGCACCCTGGCAGCAACTGCAGTCGGTGCCTCCAGAGGCCACGGAGCCCCGGCCCCCGCCCCCGCTCACAGCCTGAAAGCCGTGCAGCTCAACCAGTGTCCTCCCATCCACCAGCTGGGGGATGCGCAGCCGGCAGCGAAAGGCCTCGTCCACCAGCCACAGGCCAAGCCCCCGAGGCAGCAGCGGGCCTTGCAGCCCTGGGAACCGACGCTCGGCAGCTTCTGTGGGGAGAAGGGCAGCAGCGGAGGGTCAGCTTGGGCCAGCACATCCGGCCCTGGGTGGGGCCTCCTGGGCCCAGGGGAGCAGCCTTACCTCTCAGCATCTCCTGAAATTCCTGCAGCAGGACCTCTGGGGTGACTTCTGCACCGGGTGGCCCCGGAGGCCCGGGGGGTCCGGGAGGCCCTGAGGGACCCGAGAGACCCTGCTGGAAGGAGGCAGAAAGTGAGATTCCCAGTGGGTCCCCAGTGGGAGCCATGGCCTCCCCTTGCCTGGGGCCCAGACCCTAGCGAGGGCCAGGATGGCTGGCCTCAACAGCCCGGGGCTCACCGACTTCTTGTCCCGGCCTCGGCACCGTTTCTTCAAGGCCCCATCGTCGGGCCGTCGAACAAAGTTCAGCCACGTCATGTGGGCATCTGAGAACTCAGGTCTTGAGGCCTTGGAAGGCTGCAGGGCAGGAGCTAGGGCTAGCGTGCTGACCACTAGGCCCTCTCGGTCCCTGTCCCCACTGTGCCCCGCAGAGAACCTCAGGGCAGTGGGCAGGACACAAGCAAACACAGGGATGCCAGGGGGCCCCGCAGGCCGGGAGGCCACCCCTCAGGACTCAGCACCCAGATGTCCCCGTGTCAGGGAAACAGGCAGGCCGAGGACCAGGCCTCTGTTGGAGCCGGGCCTGGGGCCCAGAGCCTGACATGGGCTTGGCGCTGGTGAAGTGGGGGCAGGGGCAGCGGGAGCAGGACAGGAGCCTTTCTGAGCGTCCCAGAGATAGCACCAGGCCAAGAGCCAATGCAAGGGTAGGGGCTGGGGGCAGTGGGCTCAGGCCCTTGCTCCAAGCTCGGGCAGCGAAAGCTGGCAACTCCCGCGCTCCGACCAGCCCCACTCCTCAGGCTGAGGCCTCACTGGCCTACCCTGTTCAAGCAGGGGTTGGGGTGGAGCCAGGCAGAGCAACCCAAGGCCCTGCTGCCCCCCGCCCTCCAATGCTCCTCTTTGGCCCGGTTTTTGCCCCAGTTCCGGAGTCAGAGGAGGAGACGTGCCAACGGGCTGGGCTGGGGAGCGTGGCCTGGAAGTCTGTGTGCCAGACTTGGGCAGGAAGCTCGTGGAATACGCAGGAAACCAACAGACGCTGGTTGGGCCCCCAGGCCAGGGTGTGCCAAGGGGTCCTGGCCTAGAGTATGGTCCCGTCCCGAGGTCAGCTCGAGCCCTAAACCAGGAGACCCAGGTTCTGGGTGGGGGGGCTCCTCCCCAGTGGGCCAGATAGGCCTCTATCCTGGGGGTGCCCCACCCCTGACCTAGGCCCCACTAGGGAACAAAGAGTCTTTTGAAGGCACCCAGTTCCTCGCACATCGGGGTCTGCTAGTTCCCCCGACCGCCACCTCCCGTGGATGTGCTGGAGGGACTGGGGGCCCTGGAGGGCAGATGGGGACTGGGCCCACCCCAGCAGGAAGAGCAGGCGTCCCACACACTACAGCTAGGCCCCTGTCTGGTTGACAGCCCTGTCCCCCCATCAGCCCCCAGCCCTGTCCCTAAGGGGCAGCCCTGGGTGCTGAGGGAACCACCAAGGGTACAGGTGGGTGCCTCCCCCACCCCAGGTAGCTGGCTGGGATCCCACCCATGCCAGGCACCCCCAGCCCCACCTGGCCAACGATGCCCTCCTGCCAGCAGGGTCGCCCACTCCTTGCTGTCGGGGCTGCAGCCTGGCTGTCCTCAGCCTGTCCATCTGGAAAATGGGCCTGAGGCTCCAGGGGAGTCACATGGCCGAGAGGCAGCTGGGCGGGCACCACAGAGATGCCGTGGGAGCAGGGAGGAGACAGGGATCAAAGGTGCAAAGGTGGGGGGGTAGGGGCTGCTCCCCTCCAAGTCCTGGGCCCCCCCACATGGGATGGCAGCAGCAGGAGGCCCCAGGCCATGCTCCAAGACCCCTCAAGAGACCCTCAGCCCAAGAAGACAGAAGCCCAGGTGTGAGACAGGCACGGGGGTCTCCAGTCTAGAGAAGACCCTAGACAGGCTGGGGCCTGAGGACTTCAAGGGCAGAGCACTTCCCGGGTCCGGGGGTGCTGGCCTCACAGCACTCCCAGGAAGCATGGGCGCTAGCCCTGGCATGCCCAGGCCAGAAGCTGTGGGGCACCAGGGTTCCCAGCATGGGGTCTGGCAAAGCATCAAGCAGGCTGCCTGGGGCCCCTCCCCACACCACCCCCTGGACTAGCAATCACACCTAATAGCAGCAGGTAGCTCAGGGGTGACAGCCCTGGGTCTTCAAAGGGTTAGTTGCAGCAGGCTGGGAAGCCCCTACCTTCCCCCAAACTCTCCCCTGGCCCGCTCTGGCGGCAAAGGGCTGGCTGCCAGGAGGGGTCTCCCAGAAGCCAGACCAGTCCGGCTGCAGCAGATCCCCACCAAAACCCAGGTCGGGGGAGGTGGGGGGAGCAGAACAGGGAGGGACAGAGACTGCTGGGACACAAGTGAGCCCCAAACCACCAGCTTGCCCACGTGCACCCAGCCCGCATACCTTGGGGGCACCCAGCAGCCACGCGCTGTGGGATGTGGTCGCGTTGGGGGGCTCCATGTGCTGGCTGGGCTGCCGCCGTGCCCCGATGCCCCGGAGGAGTGTGAGCTGCAGCCAGAGGAGGGCCGCGGCCCAGGCCCAGCACTGCATGGATCCAACCCACAGCGGCTCTGCACGGTGGCAGAGCTCAGAGCTGCGCGGGGACGAGGCCCCTGGGTGCGCCCTGCTGCCTGTGCATGACGAGCTGAAGTGGTCGCACTAGGGCACGGTGCTCCAGTCCCCCTACGTCCCTGCTCTGTCCCCTGTCCCCTGCAGCCTCTTTGAGCAGCAGCCCAATAAGCCCTGCCTCCTCCCCACAGCCTCAGGGCTCCAGGGAGTAGGGGGCAGGGACCCCTCCTCTGATCACAGCCCAGATCTTTCCAGGAGCACAGGGCTGGGCTGTGGGAGGGGCTGCGCCTCCCACCCCTGGCTGGAGGGTCCTACGGTTACCGCGATCCCCTCCTCCCGCCTCTTGCCGTCCAGCACAACCTGGCTGAGCTACACACCTCTCATGTTCACTCAACCCTCCTTCGGGGGTGGAGGCCTGAGCAAGGGTGGGAGCACTCCACCCGCTGCCCACCACGCCTGCACCAGCTGTGTACGGAGTCCCCAGCCCCTTCCCACATCCACCTGATCAAGGCCCTCTTGCGTCCGCCCCTGCCCTGCTGGTTCCGGGGCCCAGAAGTGGGGTTCTGGGGGTGCCACAGGCCTGGCAGGGAACCTGCTCCTGGGAAAGGCGGGGCCCTGGGCAGCAGGGCAGCCCCTACTCACCAGGCTCCCAGCCTGGGCCGAGTCAGGCCCTTTGAGCTCAGTGGCCGAGAGGTGGGGGTCTGGGTGGGGCTAGAAGCCTGAGCCAGGGCCCCCAGCTGCCGGCTGCCCCTCCACGGGTATGAGCCGTGGCTAAGAACAGCGAGCAACAGAGAAGCAGCTGCCCAAGCCTGGCCATGAGGAGGGTGGGCACACTGGCCCTGGTGGACAGACAGCACAGAAAGCACCAGATGCTCCCCAATTTCCAGACATCAGCAGGGATAGGTGAAGGTGGCCACGTAAGAGACCCCAACCCCAGGCAGAGCCACCCCAGAGATAGAACTGGCGTGGGGAAGACGGTGGGAAGTGCCTGCCAGGGACCCCATCCACCGCTCTCCCTCCAAGTCCTCAGGGAAAAACGTCACCTCTGGGGACAAGACCGAGAGGCCAATTCTGGCAGCCCCAGAGTGCACTGCTAAAGCCGCAAATCCCTGGGAAGGTGCCCTCAGCCCACACTGCACAAGACCTACGCCTGGGCCCCCAACATGGGTCAGGAAAGGCGGCCCCCATACCCTTCAACCCAGTCTCAGCGAACCAGGTGGGGGTGGGCCAATGCCTGAGCTTAGGAGGCCCCTGCCCATGGCCACCAGACCCCCCACGGGCGTGGCACCCTACTTTTCTGTGCCACCTGCTGGCAATGTGCTTCCCTGTGACTCCAGACAGCCTGGAGGCTGGACGCAGGGCCCAGTCACAGTGGGGCAGGAGCTGGGAGGGGTGTAGCTCTCTGTCCCCTCCAGAGAACCAGACACTCAGCTAGCGCTCTGCAGGGAGACACGGCCTTCAGCGTCCCCTTCCTCATGCTCCCTCTGCTGAGTGCCAGAGCCACCTAGAAAACCGACAAAACAATGCTACCTTCCGGTCATCCACCAGGGCGGCAGCCACGAGCCGCCCCCAGAAGGGGAACTTAGGTCAGGCTGCTAGCTCTCCCCAACCCCGCAGCCCCCAACCCAGATACCCCAACACCCTAGAGAAATGCCAAAGGATCATGGGGCCCTGGGACACAGTCCCCAGTAGGGCATCCTGCCCACTGCCCAGGGAAGGTAGTTTCTGCAGACTCGGACACAGACCCTCCATGCTGGCTGGTGGCCAAGTTCTCGAAGGCCGGCCTGGGGGGGGTCTCCTCGGGAGAGGCGCCAGTCCTGGAGTGCGCAGTAGATACCCCCCGCCACCGCGGCTGCTGTGTCCATAAACGTTAACTTTGTGAGATTTCACAGCATGGACTGGCTAGTGAGGGGTCAGCTGTGCTGGCCAGGGGACACACCGAACTTCCACTGCCCCCCACCGGTGACGCCACACTGGGACAGAGGGGCCCGCAACTGCTCCAGGGAAGGGCAGCAGGGACAAAGGGTGAGATGCGCTTGGTCCAACAGGTCAAAGATCATCTTTTATTTTGGGTCAGCACAGGCATCCTGTGCAGGCATCACAGACCCCTCTTCACGTTGAGATTCACGCAGGGAGAGAAACAGCAGGCATTAAGCAAACGGTATTTGCTAACATCCCGCCTCCCAAGGGCCTCAGGAAACATCAAGGGTTTGGAACTGACTCCAGTCACAGAGGCGCTCTGGGGCCGGGCTGTGGACCAGGAAGGGCTGTCGTCTGGCGTAGGAGGGGAGCAGGGCTTGCGGGCAGCACCCACTGCCACCGTGCAGGTCCCTGCCGGCGGCTGACAAGCCATCCCCAGGCCACCCCGGCTCTGAGCCACCCGAGATGGACGGCCATCTCTGCCAACACAGACACAGCATGAAATTAGGAACAAAAATATAATTAAAGATTTTTTTCATAAGAGTGGATTAAATACATACAAATGGTAAATTAGAGCAATTTTAAATAAACTGATTAAAAAGCAAAGTCAAAGATGAACACGTACGGTTGCACTCCAGTTTTACAGCTCGCCCTGGGACGGGGATGGCTTCAGCCTCAGTTGGGCCCTCCCAGCGACAACCGTGGCCATGTCCACATTGGACACAGCCCCACGCACAGATGTAAGTTTTTTCAAACAATGTGATGCTTCTTCAAAATCTCCCGTGCAGGTGGAATCATGAAGCACAAACACAAAAAAGGGAAGACTTCAGCCACCCAGGGAGTCACGGGTCCCAACACTGAGACCACGCCAGCTCAGACACGCACTTGGACACGCCCTTCCAGGCAGGCTTTCCCTTCCGGGATCTTCCGTGCAGAGGGAACACCTGCTCCAGCAGGGGCAGGAACCTGCTCACCTGTCTGCAAGGCCAACCAGGGAGCTCAGACCAAAGCGAGGGAGCCCCGAAGTGTACAGAGTCAGGTCCTCCTATTGAGGGGACCTCTGAGAGACCCTGGGGTCTTCACCCTCCGCCTGCACAGGAGGACAGGGCCTCACAGACACGAGAATTTGGAGAAGAGGCTCTGCAGGTACCTGACGACACCCAGCTCCTGCAGCACCCAGAGCTCGGGGAGGCCAGCGGAGGCCAGGGCTGCGGGAGACGCTGCCACAGCATGCAGGGCCTGTCCCCTAGCAAGGCCAACCGGCCTCGGCCAGGCCCAGCTGCTGCTTAAGTAAAGGGGGACACCTAGCGGTCAGAGTAAGCAGGTTTTTAACTTCTACTTTAGCAAAAACAGAAAGAACAAACGAACAAGCACTTTCTAGAATGTTTTCATTCTAACTGACCACAAACACATTTTCAAACGCTGACACCAAATCCCATGCCTCCTGGCCCCCTGTCCGTGGCTGTCGCTGGCCAGCAAATCCGGCCCTGCTAAGCCTCGGACCACACGTGCCGGCCCCACCGCCAAGCCCCTGGCTCCCGTCTGCCGATGCACTGGGTATCTGACAGGCATTGAGTCTTAATTTTTAAGTGACCAAATCTAATAAAATGAAAAACAGGTTTACTAAAACAGACCTAAAGACAATACAAGAAATAAGCTATAAAAACCAAAGTGTGAGCGGCCCTCCTCCACGCCAGCCCCGACAGGCATGGGGGCGAGACTGGGCTGAGAACCTCAAGCCTCCTCCAAATCTGAATCACACATTTTGGTTTTTGCTTTCCTTTTAAGGTTTTTAAAAAGCTAAACCCAGGAATCTGGCGGGTCCGCCGGCACTCAGCAGCGTGTCCAGCCTGCCCATGTCGGGCTCTGGCCCCTGGCGTCCCTCAACAGCGACCGTGGGGCTGGCTCCTGTGCACCTCTCACTCCTGTGCGATGCTCCTCAGCACGTACTTGACTGTGTAGGCGAAGGCCGCAAACCCAACTATAACAAACAAGTTCGCCAGGGCACCGCCCAGGAGTCCGTGGTGCCGGTTGGCCTGCTGGAGCCCCACGAGGTTCGGGCCAGCCCCCGGTGCGTGCCCATTGAGAAGCTGCATCCCATTCTGGCCGTGGTGCATCTCCCCGTCTGGAACCACGTCTGGTAAGGGCAGAGTCTGGGGCCTGCTACTCAGTTCGTCTTGTGCTTTCTGTTTTTGCTTAATTTCCTGAGAGAAAAACACAAGAAATGATGGTTGGTCTAAATAAACCAGCTCCCTTAGGACCACACTCCCGATCTCAGGAGCTCAGGAGTCACCATCAAGGAGGCAGTTCTCCTGTGTCAAACCCCGAAACCCAGGGCAGGCTCAGCTGCAGCCCCACTGGACAGGTGAGGGGAGCAGGCGAGCGGCCACCCGAGCCTGGGCCTCATGGCCCCAGCATTCAGCTCACAGCACCGAGCATCTGAGCCACCGAGGCCCCATCCATCACATCCTCTACGCCAACCCACATAACACGCTACATGCCTGGTCCGTGCCCAGCCCTCACTGCCTGACCCAGATCCTCCAGGCCCACCTGGGGTGGCCCTGACGCCAGCCAGCCCCCACCAGCCCTGCACACAGATGCCCCCAAGCCCTCTTCCCCGCCAGTGTGCACCTGGAAGCCCTGGGCAGAGCCCTCTGGGCACTGCAGCCTTGAGAGGCCTGCTGTCCCTCAGGGACACATCTTCTCTTTGGAAAGAATCGAAACAAAGTGTTTTTAACAGAGGGGAAGGCAAAACTGATTTCCAACTTTCACTTTCTTACCTCCACAACTTCAGGAAATAATTCACAAAAGATCTTATCTTTTAAATTAAATGCTAAACTTTGCGCTGCCAGCTGTCTTTTCTAGGAAGAAAGAGAAGAGAATTATCACCAGAAAGCTCGGTCCAGTTCTCTCAAAACCCTGAACACAGATCAGAGTCAAGGGCTACTGTCTCATGTTGCAGAAAGCACTTAAGCTCATGCTTCAAAACAAACTTACAGTCCTAAAAAGGTTTATCTTTTTCTTTTTTTCAAGAGAGGGTCACGCTCTGCGCCTAGGCTCGAGTACAGTGGTGTTATCACAGCTCACTGCAGCCTCCAACTCCTGGGCTAGAGCGATCCTCCTGCCTCACCTTCCCAAGTAGCTGGGACTATAGGCCCACACCACCACGCCCGGCTAATTTTTGTATTTTTAGTGGAGATGCTCTTGCTCAGGCTGGTCTCGAACTCCTGGGTGTGAGCGATCCTCCTGCCTTGGCCTTCCAGAGTGCCGGGATTATAGGTGTGAGCCACGGGCGCCTGGCCTATCTTTTCATTATCAATTAATGACATTTAGACTTGATTCCTATTTTAAAAAATAGAAATAAAACAAGCTAACAGGAAAATGGATGTCATAAGGCCCTGCCATCTGTGGAGAGGCACTGCCACAGCCTGACCCCCTCCAAAGTCCCCTGAGAAGAGATCCCAGAAGGTGTGGACAGCAGATCCAGACAGCCAGGGCCTAATGTGGATGGAAGCAGGGTCTAATGGCAGAGGGGATGTGAGACCAAGGAAAAGCCAAGGAGCCCAGGACAGAGCGATCTCTACACTGTCCTTGGGAAGCAGGGACAAAGGCAAACCCTATAGGCGCCCGCCTGCTGAGGAGAAAGGCAGCTGCATCTCAGAAACAGAAAACAGCCCAGACACATGGCGGCAGGCCAGGGTGCCACCCTACAGGCCCCCCGGAGAGGGTCCTCTACGCCTCACCGTGAAGTCCGACGTCTCTATGCTGCCCAGGGTGGGGCCCTTCTCCACCATGAAGCTCAGGAGCCCGGTGAGGATGGTGGACACAGACCAGGCCGGGTTCCACGTGTCGGGGTGGAAATCCGTGATGGAAAGACACAGCCTGTGAGAGAGGGGCTCCGTCAGCAGGAGTGCACCCCCCACGAGCACAGCCAGCTCCTGCGGCACACAGCTCCTGGGAAGCCTTACCTGGTATTGCACTTAAATCTTCCACTGGGAGTTATCATATAAATACTAGGAGGTTTGAAAGGAAATTCTCTGGGAAAAATTAGTTTTCCATGGTAATAGCCACCTGCATCGAAACAGAAAAGGAAAGAGCTCGTCATCGTCTGTAGGGACCATCCCTGGGCAAAAATTGGCTTAAGCCCAGAGTCAGCGAAACTGGGTGTGTAGGGAATGTCCTGGGCAAAATTGGCTTAAGCCCAGAGTCAGCGAAACTGGGTGTGCTCTCCTTGGGGCCAGAGGACAATAGGTCCGGACACGCCTGTTGAACAAACAGAAGTATTCCTCATGACAGATAGCTTTATGACAGATAACCAAGCGCCTGGGGTTCTTGCAAACAAGCCAAGGCGTCTCATTATCCTGCATAGGTAATGAGATAAAGAATGAGATAAGAAGCTAAGATGTAAGCGTCTGCTTCCCTTGAGCAATTGTCTAAAAGGAAGAAAAATGTGTTTTCCCCAAGCGCTCAAGATAGTCACATACCAGGAAATAGCTGCCGGACATAGAAAAACTATATATAAATAAAACAACTGGTGGAATCCCCACTGCAGTCTTGTAGTCTTGTGTGTGTGTCTGTGTGTTTCTTTCTGTGTCCATCCCCCGTTCTGCAATCCGGGCCGCAACACTGTCCACAGCAAGACTCCCCGCAGTCTCTACCCCCAGCCCACCCTCCACCCCACCCGGCCCCGCATCCTCACTGCCTGTGCACCCCACGCCAGCTCGGGGGCTACACCTGCGATGGCTCCCACACCTCTGTTCTGGGACTGTCTGCACTCTCCTCACTGTGAGCAGGTCAGGAGGGAACCTGCAGCGGCCCCAGGGCGCCAGGAGCTCGAGTGTCCAACCGGGTCGCCCCCTCCCTACCCCAGGCCCTGGCCCAGTCAGCTCCCTTTCTCCTGCATGACCCAGTCCCCCCATCCAGCTGCACCCAGTGGCCAACAAGCCCCACCTGAAACACAGCCACACCCTCTACTCACACCCTCCATTTCTGCCAACTGCCACCGCTCTCACATGGGTGCCCTGGACAGCCTGGCAGGCAGCCATCTCCAGTTCTCTCCTGCCAAGTTCTCAGGTCCCCCTGGTCAGGCTCTTGCTCCCACTGGGCTCCACCAAACCTGACCCTGAGGCCACCCAGACATGCCTGCTGGTGTCTGGCCCCCACTCCCAATCCTCTGCCTCGAAGCCCATCCTGGTGTGGCTCCTCCCCTGCGCGCCCCTGGCAGGCTCCTCTCCCCAGCCCAGGTGCAGAGGCCTCCCCAGGGGCTGCTCACCCTCCTGGGGTCTCACCCAGCCTCAGGGTTGCCCATCGGGAGTCCTGTGACAGGTCCCCAGCCAGAACCTCCACCTGGACCAACGAACCCTGCTCTCCAAACTCCAGACCGCTGTGCTGTCCACACAGTACTGCCCCAGACGCCACATCCAGGACAGAATCCCTGCAGCTTCCGAAACGGCAACTCCATCCTCTCAGTCCTTCAGACTAAAACCCGGGAGGCCCCACCTTCAGATCGATCCAGAGCCCCACACTCTGGACAACCTCCCCAGCCCCTGCTCCACTGAACTTTGGAGGCATCATCAGGGCAGCCCCCACCCAACCCAAGACCTCACACCCCAGCTGCTCAGTCACATCTGTGTTGCTGGGAAACACAGAGCTTTGGGCCAACCCTGGCCACACGTGTATGCGTGTGCACACACCACCCGGGTTTGAGGAGCTCTGTCCTCCCGCTGGGTTCCCTGTGTGTGGTCCCGTCTCAAGGGCCGTGTATACACTAGTCTTGGAATCACAACAGGCCCCTGCTCCAAAGCCACCCCGCACGGAGTGCAGCCCCTCTCACAAGAGCTGCATTTCTTGCAATGAAGTCCTGTAATTTTGTAACAGGTTGTCTCGGAATCTACTCTAAGTTGGACTTTCTCACACCAGAAGCAGGGCTGTAAGCTCAGTCTGAAGTTCTGCGCCATCCACTCCGTTCCTCAAGGCAGTGTCCTGGTGCCCTGCCCGAGGGCTGGCACTCGCAGACTGGCAGGACAGTTGTGGCGTCAACAATGGAAGGATGACGCGAGCAAGGGTCACCTGTGAAGCCAAGTGGACGTGCACACAAGTGTGCCCGTGAGAGGCCAGCATGCCAGACATGACACTCAGATCACAAGGAAAGGCCCAGCGGGAAAACAAGCACGAGCCAGGAACAGGTGCGCCTCAAACTACACTCGGCTTGGCACGCGTGGGGAGGTGGGATCACACAACAAGAACAGAGCCGGTTTAGCTTGGGCGGGAGGCGGGAAGACCGGCGCCCTCCTGCCTCACTGCCAGGAAGCGTTCACTGGCTGAGATGGGCAGACAACGGCACCAAGAGCCAGCGCCCCAGCACCTGCGTAGGTAAGAAACTAGGAACGTCCACTTGTCCTTTGAAAGGAACGGTTGGGGCCGGGCACAGGGGCTCACGCCTGTAATCCCAGCACTCTGGGAGGCCGAGGCAGGAGGATGGCTCCAGGTCAGGAGTTCGAGACCAGCCTGAACAAGAGTGAGACCCCGTCTCTACTAAAAATAGTAAGAAATTAGCTGGACAACTAAAAATATATAGAAAAAATTAGCTGGGCATGGTGCTTACACCTGTAGTCCCAGCTACTCGGGAGGCTGAGGCAGGAGGATAGCTTGAGCCCAGGAGTTGGAGGCCGCAGTGAGCTAGGATGACGCCAAGGCACTTGAGCCTGGGCAACACAGTGAGACTCTGTCACCAAAAAAAAAAAAAAAAAAAAAAAGAGCAAGGTTGGACCAACGGCTTGACTTCGACTGGCCCGAGACGCCCAGCTGCTCCAGACTATTTGCCGAAAAGGCTGTGCTGCCCCTGCCAAGCCGCGCTTGCTCCTTTGTCAAACCCGGCTGGTTGCCGAGGTGCAGTGCTGTGCCCAGGTTCACTATTCCAGCCTGTGGTCTGTGTTTTTCCCTTGACCACTGCCGGGTCCTCATGGCCACTTTTTTCTTCTTTTCAAAAATTGTTCCAGCTACTTCAGGTCCTTTACCATTTTTTTTTTTTTTTTTTTTTTTTAGACGGAGTCTTGCTCTGTCACCTGGGTGAACGCTGTGGCGTCAGCCTAGCTCACAGCAACCTCAAACTCCCAGGCTCAAGCAACCTTCCTGCCTCAGCCTCCTGAGTAGCTGGGGCTACAGGTGCACCCACCACACCCTGCTACTTTTTCTATTTTTAGTAGAGACAAGGTTTTGCTCTTGCTCAGGCTGGTCTTCAACTTCTGACATCAAGCAATCCTCCCACCTCGGCCTCCCAGAGTGCCAGGATTACAGGTACATCCTTTGCCTTTTCATGTGAATTTTAGAATAAGATTATGTATTCTGCAAAAAACTTTATTGGGATTTGATAGGATTGTGTCAAATCTAAAGATTAGTTTTAGGGGAACCATGTGGCAGCACCTACAGGAAGCCACAGAACAGCCAGGGAGCGCAGCACGAGGACAGGCCTGCAGCCACCACACTGCGCCAGACAGACACGGCCTCTGCAGAGGAGCCACAAAGAACGTGGGGAAGAGAGGCCAGAATATCCAAGTGTCAGGAAGGAAGTGGTCACCACCAGAGGCCAGGACACCAAGGACTGAGAAGAGCCCCTTGGACATGGCGATGCAGAGGGGCTACCTGGAGACCTGATGAGAGACACGGGAGTGAGGGGGGGCTGTGGACAGGCCGAGGGCAGCTCCCAGTGAGGGAGGCAGGCAGCTGGGGTGGGGGCAGCAGTAGCTGCTGTGGTGTGGGGAGGGAGGGGGGAAGGGCTCCATCTCTGAAGGAACCTGCGCAGGGAAGGCTGGGTACATGTGCAGCCTGGGCCAGGACCAGCAGAGAACCGCATCAAGGCGGCCTCCACACTGGGGCACGAGGTGAAAGTCTCCAGGCCCCCGAGGAGCTGCCCCCTCCCTGCTGCGTCTAGCCCTGTGGGGGCAGCTCCTCTCCACCAGCAATAGCCCTGGCTGGTCTTTCTGAGCGGGGTGGGGTCCGGTTACAAAATTAATAAACATTCACTATTTGGGAAATACTAAAACCACAAAACAATTAAAAGCCCAGCACAATCCCATCCGCCAGATACAACCAGCGCTTCCTGTGCTGCACACTCTTCAAGCCTATTGGCAGTACACGCATGTGGGGAGGCTCTATGCACCAACTGCACACTGGTCCAAAGCCAGTCCTTTCCCTTCTCTCCAGGGACTTCTGACCACAGCCCATCCTCTCCAGTGACATCATAAACACCACGACGACACATCCACCCTGCAGATGTGCTTCCTCCAGGCCGGATTATCCTGGAACTAAAGATAATCCTGGAACTAAGGGATTCTGGGGCTAAGGGAGAGGCTGTGGGTATGGCTAGTGATACCTTGGCCACAATGCCTTCAAGAGCTTGACCTTTTCTACTCTCAACTGCTCACGACTCTCCTCTGATAGTTCAAAACAGTGGTTTGCAAACTCTCTGCCAGCAGCAGCCCCCTCTTCTCCAGTGAAATCTACGCAAAACCCCCACAGGAAGGCAGATGAGAAGCCTGCAGCCCTGGCCACCTCAAGTCAGGACCTGGTGGCTGCAGAGCCAAGGCACTGGTCACCTGGCCCCACTCTGCTGGGCTTGCTCTTGGGATGGTGTCCACGGTGCACTGTCTCCCCAGCCTGGCCAGACCCTGAGGGTGGTGCCAATCTCCCGAAAGTCCCCAGAAACTTGCTGACTGATAGCTCCAAAGTCTACTTTGTAAACAACACCAAGGACCCAGGACCCTAGGTGGTATCTGGTGACTGGGAGAGGTCAGGCCCCTGGCCCAGCTGCTGGGCAGCAGCTTGGGGGACGGAGGAGCCAGGCAGGCCCTGTGATCCCCCTGAGCCTCGTGCACATCCACATGCAGGGGCATGTGCCTAGCACAGAGACTGTTCCGAAGATCACAAGACACTCAAGTGCCCAGCACAGACGACGCACTCAATAAACACGCCTGCCTTTCCTTCAACAACGGTCTCCTGAGTCTTAAGAAACAGCAGAAAAATAAGACCACGTTCTGCTGTTTACCCCACAGCGAGGGGGACTGGTAAACGCTGACACTCACAGATGGCACCTGGAGGTTTAGACACACCGGCAAAACCAAACTCTGAGCAAACACTTCTAGGACTTGGGAAAAACACTAGGATGAGTTCTTAATAAGTCAAATTTAACGAATGCATATCCAGAATAAAAACACTGTTGTCTGCAAATAAAAGATGTTTAACAGGCAAAGTCTACTCAGAACATAAAAACTGCCTCTTGTTCTACCTCAGAGCAGAACACTTACCTTCGTAAGGGGTCATCTCAGGGCCTCGGACGACATAGTGCCTAAGGGAGAAAAAACAGTTACCTGGGCTTTGGCAACGGCAGGGTCTCCAAAATCTTCGTTTGTAGGACCCGCCCACACCACACTCACAAACATCCAGTCGGGAAACAACCGGAGGATGAGTGTCAGACAGCAGCACAGTCCACAGGCTGTCCCTCCAGCCCACCTGTTGGCCTGTCCTGCTGCCGTCTTTTCTAAAGCTTCCGTAAGGGACTTTCATTTCCACAATACAACAGGCAAGAATTCTCTCTAATCACTAAGCTAAAGTTTCAAAGAAATTTTAATTTCATAACACATTATTAAGATGTACTTGGAAGTTTACTCCATAAAAATGTACCCTTTAGGCCGGGCGCGGTGGCTCACGCCTGTAATCCTAGCACTCTGGGAGGCCGAGGTGGGCGGATCGTTCTGAGCTCAGGAGTTCGAGACCAGCCTGAGCAAGAGCGAGACCCCGTCTCTACCAAAAATAGAAAGAAAT